>CAEGAG010254207.1:0-11331 GCA_903067065.1 Brachyrhaphis terrabensis
GAGACCAATTAATCCAAGTCATGTTTTTGGCCAATGGAAGGAAGCCAGATACTCAGAGAGAACTCAGAAACACACATGCAAACTCCACGCAGAAAGACCCCAGATGTGAACCAATAAGGATCTTCTTGATACAACATGCCAACATCCAGTCCATGTAACCAGTCATATAAAAATCAAAAGTTTTTTGCTATTTCTGTTATATTTTTAAAGCATAAAATTGGTTTGTTTGTTCTTCATGTAAATAACTTTGAATTGCCTTGATGCTGAACATTTTCTATATACATAAAATTACCTTACCTGTTTGTAAGAACAATACAATTCTTCCAGTGACAATATGTATTGTTTAATGCACACTCATTTGACCACCAAATGGCACAGTAGGCTTTTTGCCTACTTCTGGATATTGCTGATAAATGGATGTATTCTTTTCTTGCCTTCCTTGATTATGTAATCCTACGGAAGAGGATTAGGGCCACCGAGAAAAAAATAATAATAATTCTGAGATTAAAGTCAGAATTCTGACTTTTTAGAATTCTGACTTTAAAGTCAGAATTCCGACTTCAATCTCAGAATTCTAAAAAGTCAGAATTCTGACTTTAATCTCAGAATTCTGACTTTAATGTCAGAATTGTGTCAGAATTCTGACTTTAAAGTCAGAATTTATTATTTATTTATTTATTTTCGGTGGCCCTAATCCTCTTCCGTATAATCCTGATCTATCACATACACTAATAATGCATATTGAGGTTTGTGCTTGTAAGGTAAAAATGTGTGGAAAAAAATATTAGGGTTATTAATAATTTAAAGCACAAATTTCAGAGGAGTGGTAGAGTCTGGGGAAATGTATTGGATGGTAAATAAAACTTCAAGTGTTAAGGTATGGACTCTAAGTATGGACTGTAGAAATATGTTGGTTGGTAAATGGACTGCAGCTGCCCCATAAAACTGATTTAATTATGTATGACCAGCAGGTTGACTAGATAAGCACTAGAGGGAGCAATAACACATTAACATATTCAAAATATGCTGTGCTGCTGTCAGGTCGCCTCAGTTTGTGGGAAATGGCAGCTAGAGAAATGAAAAGGCGTGTTCATAAGCAATCTCGGGCTCAAACAAGCAGGAGGATTTATTGTTTCTTTACGAACTTTTATTTTTATTATACCCCCACACAAACGTGTCGCTAGCATTGTTTATCAGATGGATCCCTGCTTTTTCACCAGTATTTCCTTAGAGACTGAAGATGCAGTTGCTGCAGCAATGAACAGTCACAAAACCTCGGAAAACGAGATTGTCAATGTAAACACATGTAGCCGGACTTACACCGGAAGTTGGTCAACTCTGACTTTCAAAATGAATTTAAACAATTAGAGGCTCTTTTAGTGTTTTCTTGTGTTTTTGTTTTGTTTTATTTGTGTCATTCGGATGAGGAATGTGCATTTAGAGTGATTGTAATTTGACCTACAGTTATAAAAATGACAAGACTACAGAGCTGCAACACATATAGAAATAATTAAAGTTTGTCTTCCTGATTTTTCCATGCTTTAATTTTTCATGGGTATAGGTTATTTTGAATCTTGATAAAGGTTGTTCTTATTGTGTCTGTTCTGGACATTTGTGTGGCTGTTTATGGGTTAAGGTGAAGCTCTGCAGTGTGAATGAGTGCAGCTTGGTCCTCAGCCACATCGCATGTCACTTTGTCCCTGAGCAAGAGACAAAACTCCCACATTTCCTCTTATTTGCTTATCAGTGTGTGACTCAATAGAAACAGCTTTGAATTCATGGTATGCAGTACACATGCATAACAGTCTGTCAGTGTTTGTGAGAAAGTGAAAAACACATTACACCGTGCTGCTGGGAACTTTTAGGAATATTTTTAAAGTAAATGTGTGAAGTTTTTAATTTACTTTTTATCTCTTCATTTATTTTTGTGATTGTGTTTATTTTTAACACAATCAAAATAGCTTTTTCTGTCAAGATTTTATTTTATTTTTAATCATAGAGTGCATTATATATTGCAGTTTGGTCAAGTGCCTCACTCTGATTGTTTATCGTCTTAGTGGTTGATTTCTTTTGCTCTTCCATAATATCTCAAAGTGCTCCATCCACATTAAAATCCCATTTTTTCTGTTTCCATAACTTTGTACTAGAATCAGTGTAAAAATATAATTATGACTTCATGAGAAATGATCGATTATAACTTAATCATATTAATAATGATGACATTAATAACAAAGATAAACACTTTAATATAGTCCTATAAGCTATATAGTCCTATAATTTTGTCATGAAAGTACTTACAAGTTTTATACACTACCTACTGTAAGTATAGATTTTCACTTGGAAAATCCTGTAAGTAATGCTATTTGAATTATTTTTACTTCTTTAAAATACCAGAACTGAGCTGTATATTTTTGCTTTGTCTGAATCCATCATTTAAAAATATTTAATAAGATGTGATTCAGTTGTTCAGTTCTTGAATAGCCTTTTGACTACTTCTTACATTCACTTGAATAAAAATATGTTGAAGAAGGAAAATACCATACATGCAAGACGACAACTTGAATAAAAATATGTTGAAGAAGGAAAATACCATACATGCAAGACGACAACTTGAATAAAAATATGTTGAAGAAGGAAAATACCATACATGCAAGACGACAACTTGAATAAAAATATGTTGAAGAAGGAAAATACCATACATGCAAGACGACAACTTACAAGTTTTCTTGCATGTCTAAGCTTGTGTAAGTGTGGTGGCAGAAAAAAGAACTTGTCCAGAGATTCATGCAAGAACCGCACTACTGGAAGCCCAAAGCTTTTATTTTGAAATTTCTACTCCGGAAATGCAGCAGCTCTCGTTGGCTTGGTGGTCAGGGTGTCGGAAGCGTCCACGGTCAGGCACGGAGGGAGGGACGCTCGGCGGAAATCTGACACGCTAGCTCTTCGGCAGCGACGTATCGGTGGAGGGTGGTGACCGAAACTAATCAAAACAGCAGTCCACCACCTGGACTATCAATCCGGGATTTACGAGCAAAGGCGATTAATCACCGGATTGCCGTTAGCCTTCGAAAGTCAGCGATTTTTTTTTTGACTTCTTACCGGTGACGACATGGCTGAATGTAACGTTAGCATCGACCAGAAAAAGCTACCTGGAGTGAAAGAGGGTAATGTCAATAACACGTTTCTCAAATGAATGCGAAACTAGCCAGCGGATGGATGACACTGTCTGAGAAATAAGGTTAAATCAGTACATGCAGGTGTTTGGTTTCATATGCTGTAGCAGTGATGAGAGCTAACGGATGCTAGCATACTAAGCAGTATTGAATATACTGGACTCGTATATAGACACCGCAATCCTGAGCCAAATCTGCAGGTGTCGTAGATTTTTTTAATTTTTTTTTATTCCGTTGAAAATCTGCCTCCTGTCAGGATAACTGAAAGAAACATTTATTATTGTGTCCGCGTTTTCGCTGTCATTGGGCTAAAGTAACATTTCTTAAATGTGAATATGAATGTGACTGTAATAGTGGCGTTTCTTTGGTCAGCTGACACGCAGTTGATGACATGGAGTTGTTGCCTGATTATTTAGGTATGTTGCTCAGGCAGAGCTCTCAGGACAAGCTCAATTATGACACATATGACTAACCCAGTTGTGTTTTGGTTGTGAACATTTGTCTTTACTCTAATATGCCTTTCACCTGTCAAACATAAACAGGCGCGAAAGGACGTCCTTCTATTGTTACCGATACCAGCTGCAAAAGCAATGGGGTTTTTAAGTAGTCGCCAATGGGTGTGTGTTGTGCTTAAACGACCCAAGCTTGTCAGTGTGAAGCAGCTGCTCAGCACCATGCTTGTTATTCTGGTCAGAGGGAGAAGAAACCTGCGTTTCCACTGCTCAGTCATGTCTGCAGAGAGCAGTCGGAGAAGTTGTGAATCAGGCCTGAGATTTTTTCACAACCTTGATTAAGGTTCAATAACCTTTACTAAAAAATAGCGCAATTTTATCAAACTACCATTAAAATGTCATATGCACCAGTTACCTAAGTGTTTTTTGTTTTTTTGTATAAAACAGAAAAGCTAGTTATTCTTGCTGCTACTAAAATCATGTGACACGCTGGTTTATACAATTGTATTGATATGTATAATGTTTATTGTTATTTTTGGTACATCTTTAGCTTCCACATGACTGTTTGTGTTTTTAGGGATTGGAAATATTCACATAAAGCTGTAGTCATCTAACTTCATCCAGCTGACTGTAAGTGCACAGCAACATGTTGGAGAGAGACAAGGCTGCTCTACTGTGTGCTTCACAAAGCTGGATGAAATTCTGGCCATTAGCTTTGTATGGTGTCACAATTAAATTATTTTAAGCCATAGAAATGGTGGGAAGGAAAATATTTTTTTGAAAAACTAAGCATAGCTCTTATAACGGTAACCAACCTGTGACTATCTTGTATTCCCTTACATGGTGTTAAAAAGAGACTTTTTAAGAAGGTGTCCACTTAACCTAATGAGGAGTTGAGTTTGTTTATCTATTGCTCTGTATACAATACTCCTCCAATTTCCAACCATATGTGTCTAAATGAGCCTTAACCTCAGCTGTAAACTTCAATAGTTCTGTCCCTAGTAGAGGGCTGTTGTAAACACTGTTTGCCAAAGTGATGCTTTTTGCAGCTGTCCCACAAACCCTAATTTAGTCTTAAAACTGCAGTTAAAGTAAGGACAAATGAGCAACAAAACATTTAGGGTTCTTTGGAGGATTAAGCATATGGTCATGTCTGTGCTCTGTTAATCAAATTCCAGACTGGCAGCAGACAGTGTGGGGATTTATGGAGTTCATGGCCTTCTCTTGTCATTTTTAGCCATGTACTGCATCTGATTCTCGCCTGCTGTTTTTTTTTTCTGCAGAGCAGTCCTCACTAAAGAGAGAGATGCAGAGTCGAGAGCAACTTCCTGTGGCATGACACCATTGCTAAATGTTGCATTGGCGAACGGTGTTTAGTTTTTCCAGCAGAGGCAGAAGTAATTAACTTCAGCCCAGAGCAACAATTAGTTGCAGTTTTAATTCCCCGGTTTTGCTCTCCTACTCAGGAAACCTTCTAGATTTGGAGATGAGTTTGTACCAAACCTTAAAATAAATTGAGGAAAAAAAATCTGGTGGGCTCATTTCAGAATGCTTCAGATAGCTGTGAGGGACTGCTGGGTGTTTCCTATGTGGAAAGCACCCATTCTACAAACAGAATTGTTTTCTGGAGGATTGTTCAAACCACACTAGTACTTTCAGTAGTTATACTGAAACTAGAAATGTAAATACTGCATACTTGCTTTCAGTGGAAAATGATCAGTGATTGTTGTCACATTTAATGCCATCACGGTCAAGAACTGATGCTCTTTATCCATTCATTACCATCCGGACGAGTTCTTCATAATTGATACATCCATTTGCATGTTCATGTCCAGCCAGCAGTGTCTCCACTTCCTCTTCTGACATTTTCTCACCTAATGTGGTGAGACAAGGAGGGCAACAGCATTACTGTGCCATTGCCCTCCTTGTCAAAACAACAGAGTCCTTCCAAAAGGACTCCGTGGAAGGACTTGTGGCTCCATGATCCAAAAACAAAGATCATGGAGCCCTGATGTTTGTTTTTGGCGATTATACTGAGGAATTTAAAATAGTAAAACATCTAGATTTTGTGTCATATTTTTTGTATTTTCATTTGTTGTTTAGTGATACATGGAGCTGTGCAACAGTTTTTGTTTCCTTTATCAGCTTGCTCTAAAAGATAGCTGTTTGCTCTTTTTGGCTTTTTCCTAGCATGAAGAAAAGATAGGATTATATTTAACTAATATGTTGAGATCCTCTTTTGGTCTAAGTGCAAATGGTAGTTTCTGTTTTATGGTTTCACTTCTTCTTCAGACAACACGATGGCCCTATTTATAAGACTGAGAAACATAGTTTGGCTTTGCATCTCTGCTCAGATATAAAACATCAGAAAAAAACTTTAGATGCACTAATCAGTCGGTCAGAGATCAGAATGACTGAATTTTCTCTTGGTGAAGTGTGCTTGCTAAACAACAGATCAACACTTAAATTCATTAAAGGCATCAAAACAAAAAAAATTCATTACCTTAGTTTTATTAAAACATCAACTAACAGCAATTGTACTTAAGAAAATAAATTTTGATGCATAAACTGTTAAAAAAAACCAAACATTATTTGTTACACTCAAACTCTCTTCCTCTATCAAGAAACTGGCAGCAGACCTTTTCTTTTGCATATTATAGTTTTTTTTTTGTTGTTGTTTTTTTTTAAAAGCAGAATCAGCAGGTCAGATGAAGAAGGAAATAGGAAATTGGTATTTCCAGGAAGCCTGTTCTGTGCGTCTCTGTTTATTCTTTAATTTTTAAAGCTGAATCAGTCAACTGTCCCAGATGCCAACCCATTCTTAGACTTTGCAGTTCTGGCTGCCCAAATTAGATTGTTCTTGTTTGCAAATTGTTTAGTTCAGTTCAGAAATGTTTTATTTATCCCAAAGGAGAATTAAATTAAATTGTGACCTTAACTCGTATAATGTTTCTTCAAAGTTCTGTTGTGAATGGTGATGTTGTGGGCAGGAAGGATCTCCTGTAACAGTCTGTCTCACAATGATTCTGAAAAGGTCTCTAAAGAAAGACTGTTGCTGTATACAACAACAGCTAACAGCTCAGTTTCTGGGCAGCTGAGATTATATCATGTCCCAGCTGACACAATGAGTTGGCAAGCAATGCTAATCCACCTCATTTGCTTTTGCCACTCATTAAGTCTCTCTGTCTCTAGGTTTAGAAAGCCAGGCAGAGACATTTGATTTGGGCATTTGATACTTGTCCATTATAACAGATGGGATACAATACAACACACTTTTTGTCTAAAAATGTATCGATTCCAAATTATTCATAAATCGTATTCTTATCAAGCTGTCCAGACCATATTGATTTTTTTTTTTTACTTGTCTCATATACAAATCAGCAAACTAAATGAACTCTTTGTTGTTAGCAGATGAACGGGATGTCACTGTAAAGATGTGAAAAACATGTCATTCAGTTATTAAAGTTATATTTTAAGTATTGAATTGGATTGTAATATATTGTGTTTTCTCTGTTTCTCTCCCCTGCTCAGTCTGCAAAGACTTTGCTGTACTGGAAGACCACTCCCTGGCCTACAACCTCCAGGAACAAGAAAGTAAGCACAGTTCAGACATGCTTTGTTTCTGTCTCCAAATTCTCATTTACTGAGCTCGTAAGACTCCTAACTACTGCCTATTTCAACTAAATGCGTCTTCTGTAGAGATGGACAATATCATGCTATTTATCATCTGTGTTTCTGCTTTTAGTCTCAAAACATGATTGAACAGTTACTGTTATAACACAGTTGCATGCTGCACTCATGTAATTGGGCTAGTGAAGCAGTCCATTTGGTAATGGTGCAACATTTGGGTTTTATGAGGCTCTGACTGTATGCTGTGGTGGATCCATTGCTAAGTGTGTTGAAATTTTTATTTTATTTTTTTTTTTTTATACTAGCAATAAGTTTTTCCAAATATTGGAATAAGAATGTAAGTTTATTTGACTGATTATCAATCTGCATTAGGAAAAGAAAACTTAAAAAAATACCTGTAGTTTCTTCAAATGCTGATTTATTTTTTTTTATTATGCTTTATTCTTCATCTCTTTGAAATAAAACATAAAAGCTTTTTTTGAAGTGTGGCATTTCCAAAGCCCACCATGCTCCATGATGTCGCCCCGTTTGGAGAATAAATGTTCAGTTAATCTGCAGCGTCAGTGGATGAATCCCCCATTAAACCAACATAAAATTAGTTTCTCCTGCACAGTTAACCGAGCGACTGGTGCAGAGTACTTGCAGTTGCTTTGCAGGACTTATCTTATTTGTAGGACAAAGGTGGTCTGGTTTGAATCTCCCATATTGTAATATCTGTGTGTGTGTGTTAGTTCCTGTACGACCCATTAGCTTAGTTTGTGGGACTTTTATTACATAATATGGGAGCAAAAAGCAGCATGTTATTTTGAAGGACTTGTTGTCTGGCTGCTGATTTTTTTTTTTTGTTTGTTTTTGTCTTTACTCTTATTTAGATAAATCACATCATGTATTTCTCTAGAAGTTGCTTTTTATCTTGATGTTTGTTGGTTTGATCTGCCTCTTGAGTTTCGCTGAAAGGCTTTTCCTGTCGAGATGGACAGACAAATCTCAATTCCCTAATCAGTCTAGATTTAAAGAACATCTTCACATATTTGGTGTCACTTATTTGTTGATTTTTAAAACGGTCACACGTCATTGCTCAAATTAGGGTTTTTTTTTAAAAAAAACATGTTGTTTGTTTCTGTTTACATAGTGAAAAACAATACGGTACATGCAAAACAATGGGCTTTTTTTTATCCGTATCATCAATATGACATTTGAAATCATTATAACAAAGTTAATTATGTATTAAAGCCGACCAGATGTGACCTAACTAAACTCAGAGCCTGCTTTGGAGATAATCACTTTGTGTTTCCTATTTAAATCCATGATGATCACCAGCTATACATCATTGTGCCACTATTGATTTTTTCATTTCACCTTTGACCCTAAAGAAGACTAATGGCTAATGTCACCTTCTAATGTACAAAGATGATTTTTTTTAAACAGATGGTTGTCACAAAAACGCTCATCAAATTCTATTCAGCATCTGGTTTTATTTTCATTTCAAATGTTGCGCATACACTTAAGCATCCCGTTGTCAGATGGAAATAATTTCCTCATGGCTCCGTCAGCGTTTGGAATTTGTTCTCTTCATTAAAGCGAACAAATTCCAAATCTCAGATGAGTTCAAATCTGAGATGTTAACTCAGATTGAAGTGCGATCTTTTCAAACTAAAGTTTGAGTTTTCATTCCTCCTCCCTTCAAAAGATGAATCGATGGCAGACAAAACGACGTATAAACCTCACTCCTGTGTAAGGTTGTGACATCAAGTATCCCCTTAAACAGTTTCCATTAGGGTTCAAGTAATCAAAACCTCTCAAAGAAAAATCAATGTTAACCCTTTGACCCTTCATCACTTTGGCACAGCCATGACTCAGTTTCCTCTTTCAATCCCAGCTGCGTAGAACAAAAACTTATAGGAGCTTCTCTCTGTTAAGTCGCCAAATGGGATTTGGTCCTTTTCGCTCAAAGCTGGCAGCAGATCAATAACTGGGTGAAACGGAGCCGAGCGAGTGACTGATGCTCTCCATGCCTGCAAAGTGCAGCGAGTGCGTCAGCAAAGCAGGATTTATCATCCGGTACGGGCACAGTGTGCCATCTTGTAACCTTGGATAGACGCCTCAGCTGCAAACCTTCATTTCTCAATGAATCGAATTGTGCTGTTTTTCATTACGAGACCCAAACGTGTCTGCTGCCCCAAACGTTTGTCTTGTCTTCTGTAGACGGTCTTCACAACCCAAAGGCTCGTCGGATAGGAAAACATAAAGAAGCATGTCTTCACTTTGTGTGTACGCAGTTCTCTTCAGAGCAGTGCTTGTCTTTTTGTGTCTGCAGTCGAAAGTCACTTGGCTTCCAACGTCCATAAGAACCGCCTGGTGCAGAAGGACCTGCAGGTGGCCAAGAAGCTGCAGGAGGAGGAGGACGAGAGAGCCAAGATTCAGAACCAGAAACAGAACAGTTACATGTGGGTATTTTAGATACGCCTTCACCCGCACACCTTTAAATTACAGCAGCTGCAAAAGCAATTTTTTATTTTTATTTTTTTTACCCTGTGAGCTTTTTGAAGTTTGTAGTTCATCCTTCTTATTTTGGCAATGAATGTCCCATTCATGAATAGCATTTATAAGGTCATAAAAGGGAAAACTTTGCATATTTTTTAATAAAAATCTGCCTTAAATAGATATTACTGCATAATGAAATCATTAACACCTATGCAGTATGTATATATATGTATATATGTATATATATATATGTATGTATGTATGTATGTATGTATATATATATATAATATGTATATACATATACAAAAGTTAATTTTATCTCATAGTTAATTTTATCTCATAGTTTGTGGTAGTGGTTTTTTGTCACATTTGTACTTCCTTATCAGCAAACCCAAACACACCAACACACACAATCTGGCTTATGCTTTGTCAGAACTATCAAATAACACCTTGGTTTGCAAATCTTAAACATTTTTCTTAGACACTGATGGTGTTCATAAAAACACTAATAATGAGGCAAATAGAGAATTACCACAAATGTTACAACCCAATGCATTCTGGGATTCACGGGGTGGGGCCAACTGTCAGTATGTTAAACAGTGAAAGAGAGAAACATTGACAGACAAATAATAGAAAGAAACACCAGAGAAAGAGGCTTTGGCCTGTGGTCATGATAAATGTAGGCTTTTAAGCAAATTGGATCTATTTGCGCTTTTGGACAAAGAGTGATCCCAATCCGCCCTGCATTGTTTACAGTTTTGTTCTCTCTGTTGACGTTTTTGCCTTTGCCTGCAAACACAAAGGACGCATCAAATGTAGCTTTGTTGTTTTCGGTGTGTTTGCATGTTTCACACATAGGATCTTTAAACCAGCCCTTGAAAGAACACTATTTGCATTGGTTTGCCAAATTTCTAATGTAGTTTTGTCTTTGAAACTCTGGAAACTGACAGGCAAACATTTAGGTCACATGCAGACATCTTCATTGCATTCTGTGACTCGAGGTTGTTGTGGCTACCGCTAGGCCTGTCGCGATAAACGCTAAATTAATTAATCGCACAATAAATTAAAATTATCAACCTCATTTCAATTATCAGCTTTATCTTTTTTTCCAGCCTTTTTCTGATGGAAAAAATGAATAAAAGGCTCAACTCCGGTGCTCTCCACTGACCCCTCCCTTCCCCATTTCCCTAGTGTAATGCCCAGTGCACACTACACGATCTTAGAGCTGTCACATTCAACATGCTGCGTTCTTGCTCCCAGTCACTGAAAACCCCTGATTTAGATCGGAGCCACCATGATCTACCGTAATACGCCACACACTGCAGGATGATCGGTTACGAAATCACAAGCGACAGTCTTAGAACATCCAGGGTTCTAAGATTGTCCTAAGGGGAAAATAGGGCAAAAAATCCTGTAGTGTGAACTATTGCATCAGGTAGTTGGATGTGCCCATCTTGTCTATTTAAATCTAATGATTACTGAAGGGCAATATAGTATACAGACTTCATAATCTGCACTCTTTTGGTTGTATTTATTTCCACTTTGGCTTTATGTTGTTTAGTTTTTATTCAAGTACATTTTTTGTTAATGGA
>CAEGAG010254217.1:0-10414 GCA_903067065.1 Brachyrhaphis terrabensis
TTCCAGTGTTTTGTACCTGTGGCACATCTAAAAACTGCAGGACAGTGGTCCTTGAGGACTGGAGTTTGACACCTGTGACTAGACCATTTCACCACAGGTCAGGCTGCATGTTTAGGATTGATGTTCTGCTTGAAGATGCATCTGCTTAGGTCTCAGGTCTTTTGAAAGGTTTTTTATTATTGGCACGATTAATTTTTCCATTAACATTGCAGGTTTAATGTTTCTACTAAAGAAAAGCATTCCTGCAGAACTGACACTGCCTCCACCATGTTTTACATTGATGATGCATTTTGGGTGATGTGGAATCATAGTTTTCTGCCATATTTAATGATTTGTAAGAAGTTTAAGGTTGATGTAATCTGACCAGAGCACTTTCTTCCACATGTTGACTGAGTCCGCTAAACAGCTTGTGACAAAATGCAAACAGGATTTCTCATGGGTTGACATGATAAGTCTATCTGAGGAGTGGATTTCTGCAGCTCCTCCAGAGTCACTTAGAATATTGCTTACCCATTTAGGTAGCTGGCTGTGTCCTGGTAGAGTTGCATCTGTGAACATTGATTTGCAGAAAAGATTGTAGTTTGACATAACCCTGCTTTAACATAAACCTTTGCTTTATCCCTGACTTTGCATGCTGTTTTTTATGTCTTCTGATGTCTTTATATATAACCTGTATTCCTGTAGAGCTCAAATGCCACACAGGTGGAATCTGTTTAATAGTTAGTTGACTTCTGATGACAGTTGAATTAAATCTTATCAAAGCAACAAAAAAAATCTGAAAATCACTTTTCAAATTTTTATTGTTCTTTAATTTTAAAACCATCTAAAAGTTATCTTCCATTTTTTTTATTAAATGGAAGGGAACACTGTTTTTGTGGCATTACAAAAATAGTTGTTTATGTAATGTCACAAGATGCAAAAAGGTTTTGGGGGAGTGAATATTTTTTCACAAGGTTCTGTGACTCCTGCTTTGGGAAGGGAATGAATTGCAAAACATTGCAAAACTGCCATCGGGCGAGCCAAGGAAACGACAGCTTCACTAAATCCAGTTTTCTTTGGCCCGAACAGAAGAAACCAGAATACACCAAGTACTTACTGCATGACATTTCTGTCATGGTTTACTGATCTCTTTGCATTGGATGAAATGTCATAGCTTTTTGGGTTTTTTAAATTGTTACTTATTTGAACGTCACACTGCTTCTGAATGTGAAATCAGCCAACATTTTAAAAACCTAAAATGCAAAAGCCTTTTTAAAAACAACAATAACTCAATCTAAAAAGAGTCTGTGGCTTGTTAAAACAACAAAGAAACATAATATGTGCAGATTTATGAGTGAATTAAGCTGTTTTATGGACTAATAAGTTGCATACTGTTTAAAGAGGGCGGAAAAGCTCTGCTCTGCATCTCGCCAAGTATGAAGCTGTGTGGTGTACAAACAAATAAGGCCAAACAAGTCCAAATAAAGCAAAGTACTTTGGCTCCATTTATATAACTGGGCCTCTTACAGTTGGACTGGCCTCCCCTCTCTGACCCCCTTTGATGCGTTCAGCGCTGTGGTGCAGTCAGATCCCATCAGACAGGCAGCTATAATGTAGATACAGTGCACCTGAGCTGCTGAAGCCACCACAGAGAGCAAGTGGGCAGATGTGCTGGTATGCAGGAAAAACCAGCTCTATTTCAGGCTCTTCAAAAATCTCTGAGAGGGCTTCCTTGTAATCCCATCCGTCATATTTACTCCTCTCAAAGCATACAGGAGGGCCTGAGCCCACCCCTCTTCAAACAAGTCCACTGGATCAGAATCAAACATCTCAATCAGAGGTGGGAAAAGCCAGTGTTGTCGTGCACACACTGCTCACACATCAGCAGAGGGAATAAGCCCTTTGCATAAAACACAATGCAGTTCTTTTGGATTTTGGCGAGCTGCTTTATTCAGAGCAGACGTCCTGCCTCTGCATCCTCAGGGTCCAGCCAGCTCAGCAGCCTGTCAACTGGTCAGACTCTTAAAGAGGTATTTAAATGTGCGCCTGCAGCAATGCGCTCTCTCAATGACCTCTTTATTTGTTAAAATAGATTATTTTAAATAAATTACAGAGCACTTTCACTGAATAAACAGAGACTATGGGGCTGCGGCCTGCGTTACATACTTACCACAGCCACAGAGATCCTAAATGACTGGTGAGCTGTGTAATCGCCTTTGATTTCACTGATAGGACTCCGATTCTTTGGGCGAAAGGAACGGAGCTGCTGTGGAATCTAAAAGGCAACACCACTAAATGGGGGAAAGGCAAGAAGAAAGTCTCATGTGGGGAATATGAACTTATGATGTTTCTAACCTTGCCATGTTGACGGAGGAGTCCATTAGAAGAACAGAGGGGAGCTTGAAGGAGTCCTGTCATTTCTTTCTCCCCGCAGCCAGAGAGGTTTAACACTCCTTCAGCTTGGATGTGTGCCAAACGCTGAGACGCCACCCTCAGTGAGCAGGGGGAAAAACGAAATGGCCGGAGGAAAAGATGCAGACCAGAGTTCTTCCTCCTCTCTTAACCTTTAATTCCTTTTGTTCTGGCCAGTCACTTACAGGACACATATAAATATATATATTGTCCTTTTTCCAGTGTTTGTCCTTTTAGTTAAGTTCAGACTCACACCTCATTTTTATTTCCATAACAGATAGACAGAAATATGCAAAATAGTGTGAAAGAAAGAAAAGCTTAAAGCAGGGAACCTGAAAGTTACCAGAACTCGTGATATTACATTTGCAACACCTAATTTGGACTTCAGTGGAGGAAATGATGCCTGAGAGCCGCAGCTTGAAGACCCAACAAACCAGCACCTTCCAGAGGATTTGAAAGAGCCTTTTGCATCTCCAGTCTGCATGTAATTCACTGCAATGAAAAATGGCCACTTTTAATAAAAAATGTAATTAAAAAAATTTAAATAAATGTAATTTCTGCTTCAGTTTGGATCAGCATTGTAAGTTTAATGTGCACAGACATTCCTATGAATACTCCAGAATGTTACGTTATATCAACAACTCATTCAGAGATGTGCAAAAAAGGTTAAAGGTTAAACATACTGAATTATAGTTGGGAGACAGCATTTTTTTTACTTGATTAACTTTATGTTCACAAACAACATCTGTGGTCTGGCTGTTTACTCTCTACCTTCAGCCTTCTGTCCAAGCTCCAAGCTGTGGCATCAACTCTGTTTATTCCTTCAATCTGCAATCTATCATAAGACTTTTTCTGTCAACATTAAGGGGCCACACTTGTGTTCAATATATTTGTGTTAAAAAGGACTTTTTGATCAAAGAATAATTTTTTTTCCTTTGTACAACTTTATTACATATGGCAAAGGACATGTAGGTAATGTAGATTCATATGACATATCATCCCCATCATTCATATATAGAAATTATTTCCTTGTTTTAAAAGAGGTATTGTTACAAAGGTAAACATGTTTTGCAAATTACTTCTCTGTTTCGAAAAGCAATGGAAAGACATTCTGAGATTTATTTTTCACCTTTCTAATATTTTCACGGCTCTAAAATATAATACTGTTTGCCTTTTAATCACATTTGAGGTTAGAGCTGCTACTAATGAAGACAGGCTTCTACACCAACACACTAACCACAGAAATGCAGAACAAAAAGAAAAGAATCCAAATGTGCGATTCCTGCCATACCACATGTTGCTGCAATGCTACATTCTTCTAACGTGTTATGCAGAAGGTGAGAAATGGATACTCTCACTCTGGCCTACATATGTTTGCAGCTATTTCAGTCTGTGGAGCCAAGTTTTGCCTGGATCGCTGTTGCACAGACAAAAATATATAATAATAATATGACAGCAAAAGTGCAGGACGACCAAAGCAGAGAAACCATAAAGAAATTACATTTGATTAACCTTGTGAGTGCTTGTGTTCAATTCTCGAAGGTCTATTTATTTTTGAACATGTGGTCAACATTCCTTCGGCTGCACGTTTCCCGGCACGTCTATTAAGTCTAATCTGTGAGTGGCTCAGAAAAAAGAAAAACACGTATGTGCGCATATGTCATACATGCAATTTTAAAAATTGGTTTTTAAATAGGTAATATTGCCCTGACTGTCAGTCGTCATGAGTACACAGAATAAAAATAGAGAGAGAGCAGCCTGTCTTGGTACCACATGTAATGGAATACATCATTGTGTCATAATTCTGTTATTTACATCAGTGGTAAAAGGTTCTTGCCTTTTTGTGGTTTAGGAAGAGACGGCAAAAATAATATTCAGTTATTTCCAGATTTATAAATGAGATTTAAATATTTGTTTATAGATATTTTTGGGGTCACAGCAACATACAGTTTTTTTCTTGGAGGTTTTCTGTTGTTTTTTGCATTGTACCTGTATTTCAATATAATTTCATGAATAATATTTTGGTGTTGCAAGGCGCTCAGGCTCCAGAACAAGCCCAATGTGTGGGCTCCATGGCCTTGTTTGAATTGTTAAGAAGCTTAGGTTGTTTTAGTGTTTTATAAATGCAAATATGTATTATTTCTCTAAGTCATAGTAGAATCTGAAATATCTCTCTTGACAAAATTCACTACTTTGATGAGTTCAAACTACCCTAAACGTGATTTTCTTGTGGATAGCCTTTCCATAGCAATGATTGAAACTGAAAAGTTTGGCGTCACAGCAGAGACTTGGCCTCGAGTCATCCACTTAAACAAAAGTCAAACTTACACAATAAAGACTCTTGGCTCTTACTTAAGGGCTGCAACCCACGAATGCTCTTTTTCTTGTATAATCAGTGGTGGAAGTAAGCTTGCAAGTACAGCTCATTTGAGTTACAGTAGTGTTTACGTATGACTTTTTGTCATGGTAACATTAAAAACCAGTATGAATGACTGTGAAATGAGGTAGCAGCAGCTTTAGAGATAGATTTTGTTTTCACTTGATTATTAGTTACTCTGCCCTAGACAATAGCTCTATCTTCACCGCACCGCACATTTGTTGTACGCACGCACGCTTTATGCATGACGCCCCAGGGACGTATATAGACTGTGAGTTATTAATGACCTATTGAACCTATTTATGATTTCAGCAGCATCATGATATTGACCATATGGATGTCTCTCAAGCTGAACTTTGTTAGAAAATTAAAAAAATCAGGCAGTTACTCACTATATTAGGGAAGAATCATTATTAAGACACTTCAGATACTTAAAAATAAAAACACTTCCTGTGATATTTACTCAGTAATTCAGTCTTCATTCTCATTCACTGGCTAAACTTCTCTTCGTCATTGATTGTCATTCAAAAAACACAACAATGGTTTTCAATGCAAATTTAGCCAATGATTTCTGAATTATGTCTGACTCAAATTAAGGAGAGGAAAAGAATAAACTTTATATAATGCCATGTAGTTGACTAACTTCATTAACTTGATTAGTTTCACCACAACACACTTTTTACTTCTACCTATGTAATATTATTTTGAAGTACAGTGGATCCCCTCCTATTCGTGGATTTTTCTGTGGAACGTAACTCCTAATTATTTATGGAAATTTTTCTGCTATTTTCTACACGCAGAAATGACTCACTCTAGTATTAGTCTTAAAAGTATTATGTTAAGTGAGATTAAAATGTGTATTTCTTGTTTTCTATTTTGTAAAAAAAAAAAAAAAAAAAAAAGGCTACCAGAATTTGCATACATTTTGCATCTATTTGATTACATAATTTTGGAAAAATAAATCAGACTTTCTGACCAAACTCCCAGTACTGAAGTGGTCACTAAATTGATTTGTAGTCATGCTTGATTAGATTTTTATTTTTCACTAATATTTAGATTCTAAAAAACAAACTGTTCTGCAAAATAAGACCATTTCCTGTTGGGTTCCTTCAGAAATTTGACCAGTTTCAGCTAGCCTCCTAACATTTTTTCACCTAAATGTTTATTAATAATTTAGTGTGGTAACTTCTACATGGATTATGATAAATATGTCAAGTGTTCAGGAGTTAAATTAGTCCTTATAAGACAGTATATGAATTCATAATTAACAGCAATGCAGAGTTAAACGCAGACTAGACATTCATTAGAGAATGTCTAATGAATGAGATCTGAGTTGGACTTTAAAAATATTTGCAGTCCTTCTCACACTGACAAAGATAAACATTTGTTTCTCTTGAATCATTTCTTAAGTCTTTTGCTTTTTGGCAATGAATGAACCAGATCAGCCAACTACCAAAGCATCTGTTTTAACCAAAGTATCTGTTTTAAGGAGGTGATTAAACTTGTAAGTGGTCAGTTAATGAACTGTTTTCATCAGAAGCAAATGACACCCACTTACCCTCTAAAGTACTATTAAAACAATTAGAGCACTTTATTTTTCACACAATATTTGTTCAGTTTGACAATTTTTTTAAATAAATTGTTACATTGTGAAAAAAAAAACATGTAACAACCTTCAAGGTTTTATTATTATTATTCATAGTCGTAAGAATAGAGGTAGTGGCAGATCTCTTTAAAATGCATTGCATTGGATGTACTAACAGGTTCAAGAAACATCTTGACATAAACTGAAGGAAGTTCAGTTTCAGTGCATGAAGCTATTTATAAAACGGCAATTAAAAATGTTAAATGCTGAAGATCAAAACTGAAACAAGTTAACATAAAAGAGGATGGCTTTTTTTACTATTATTATTATTATTATTTTTTTTTTTACCACATTTGGTTTCAGAAATTTTGTTACTGCAATTTTTTTGCCAGGGATCAATTTCATCTCTTAAAGCTGTAGCAAAATTATAAAAAAAAAAATAAATGATGTTATAAGTCTTTTATTGCATTTTTCTGACACAGAGGGAAGCCCTTGATCCCAGCATTGCCAACGAATGCTTTTGGCAGTTTTGCACAGAAAAAGGAAAAACGCGTCTAGTGGTTTTCACATTTGTTATCAATTTTCTGCCGACTTATGATCAGGCTTGATTCCAGGCCTTTTAACCTGTGACTCCTCGAATTAAAGCTGCCATTATTCGTTACACATGTCTGTCAGCTCAACCGAAGAGGGGATTTTTTTCCCCCTCAGAGATTATGGTCCTTTCATAAAATAATTTCTAAAGGGAATTTTCCCTGTAATTCAGTGTGACAGAATGATCACATCTCTGCTGGGTTGTTGTCATTCTGGATGATTTCACAGTAGGAAAGTTTGTGCCATGCATCATCTTCTGCTTGTGTTAGGATTGTTCATCGTCAGGGTACCAATAAATATTTTGCTTTTTTGATGTGATGTGTTTGTGCACAAGTTTCATGGAGAAAAAGACTTGCCTAGATAACCACAATACAGCAGCAAAATGATCACGTCCATTTAAAACACTAACATGTTTGCAATTTGTCTAAATAAACCAGAGTTTTATCTTTTCTTAAACAAAAATGTGAATGAAACCAAAGTCTTTGTCACCAGTGTTGCTTATAAAGCTCTAAATATCTATTCAATAAAAATGCTTGACCTGCAGGAAAGCAGATAAACTACCACGTTTTCTGAGGTCTCCCAAGCCAAACATGTCATTACCTTTTTTTGTTCAGTCTGATTATGAATAATTAGAAGGAAAACTTAATTCATAAGCTATTAAGTGTTATGAATAGCAATTTCTGTGACCCTCTCAGTGGCTCTTTAAGGCCACTCTGAATACAGCGCACAGAGCCGGCTCAGTTCTCCCTTTTTCTGGCAGCTTTAATTGAGCCTAATAGCTGCAGCACAGACATAGGGAACTTCTTTGACACCTAGACCAAATTTTCTAATGAAACGATCAAATAAGCATCATCCAGCCTGGGCATATCAAAGCCTCCAGCAACTGGCAGCCTGTCATGGGCTGACATTTGATTTTTTTAAGCACTGCCAGGCCTGTTTCCCCTCCGTGTCCTCTGGCCTTGTATTAACACTAATAATAGGGAAAGGTCTACAAGCAGAAGAGACGTAGTGATGAATGCTGGCGGCTGATGCGCTGGAGATGATGATTTACTTCAAGCGTTTTTTATTTTGAACTCAATTTTTATTTTCTTTTATTGCGATTATATGTGATAGACTAACATAAAGTAGTGCATGAATGTTTATTTTCTCTTTTTTTCAATAAAACTCTCAATTGTTCTAGAATATGCAATATTTAACTGATTGCACTCTGAAACCCCTAAATAAACAAGAGGTTTGTTGAAGAACATTTGTGAACATCATGAAGAACAAGAAAGAGCAGAAAGATTTGGATTTGTGATGAAATTTGAAACAGACCTAGACTAGAAAACAATGGATGATGCAATTTTTTATCCATCATCCAAAAATCAAAATTTTCAACAAAACTGCAAATCCAGGGTCATCCACCTAAACTGATTCTGGGCAAGGAGAGCATTAATCAGAGAGGCAGTCATGATAACTCTGGATGACCTATTGAAATCTATAACTCAGGAAGGAACGTCTGTTGACAAAACAACTATTAATCATGCCCTTCACAATTTAAGCGCTCATAGGGCGGTGGAAAGAATCAAGTCATTGTTTGATGAAAGCCAGAAGAAATCATCTTTGTAGTTTGAACCAGGAAGCCAGGAAATGAAGCAACTGAGACATGGATGAATGTGCACAGATCAGATTTAACAAAAGTTTTGAGACCGATATGTCCAATTTTACAGGGAAACCTGGTGGTAACAGCATCATGCTGCGGAGACGTTTTTCTTCAGTAAGGACAGAAAACATGAGTAGATCTGATGGAGAAATGAATGGAAATAAATAAGAGAATACTGGAAGAAAATCTGCTAGGATCTGACAAAAGGCAATGGGATGAGGCTGACGTTTATTTTGGAACATGATAACAGTCTCAAACATACCATGTACAATAACATAATGCGAATCAAAGAACATGCATGTTTTAGAATGGCCTAATCAAACTCTGGTTCTAAATCCAAATTAGAATCTGTGGCAAAGCTTAATGATTTATCTTAGAGGCTCTAACATCCAGTCTGATTGAGGTTAGGCTGTTTTTCAAAGAAATTAGAAAAAGTTCTCTGTCTTTAGATTTGGTGCAAGAGACACAACAGAAAATTCATCCACAACTTAATAAATAAAGTTTCACCAAGGTACTTTAAAAATATGTTAAAAAAAAATAATAATAAAATAAATCAATAAATGAATAAATAATAATAATTTTACAGGAAATTTTTATGGTTATCAAACTTTAGAGAGTTTAATGTTGTTGTTTTTTTCTTTTTCTTTTTTTTAGGCACAAAAATAAGCATTTCCCCTTCAAAGCAGGTGGCAATAATATCATTATACTCCTACTATATGCTATATTAGTATAACAAGGCCTTCAAGAAAACATTTTCTGTGTTTAGTGAATTATTTTTGCTTGAATGACGGTCTCACCCCGGCCACCACTATAAAAATTTTCCAGCTCCTCCAGGCAGTAACTTTCACAGAAACCAAACAAAAGTAGATATGAAACTGGAGTCAATTATTTCCCAGCAAGTCATTTGTCATAAAACTAAATAATTTTTAAATGAATTAGTCAAGAAAACCTTTTGCTATAACATGTTTTCTTGCGAAACAAGAAAAGTTGGGATTGTTTTATTCTGAAGGTTTTTTTTATATTTCATTACTTTTCCTAATTTTTTATTTAAGTAGCATGTCAAATAGTTTAAAAAATATCATTTTTTACATAGATTGTTAATAAAAAACACCGAAATTATACAGAGCAGAAAACACTGATGGTGCTCGCAGTTTGACAGTTTCTCTGAAAAGAAAGAAAACCATTTGCTGAACCCCAAGTTCCCATGTTTGACACAGCAGCCCAACAGGAGTGGTTGGAGCTTTCCAGGAATCCCCCATGGAGCTGCTCATGTCGTCAGCCCGCCGCCTGCTTATTTTTCAAGCTTCTATTGGGACCGAACACGTGTAGCACGGTGCCCACTCCTTTCTTCCTTCTGCACTTGTTTGGTTACATTTGTCGCCTTGCAAGATAAGAACCAGATTTAACATTTGCAGCGCTTAGCAGCATCTGGGCGAGGGGACGCAGGAGGATTGAGCCGCTGAATAACTTCTTACAGGGGGCATGCGTGTATAGTCTGCTCTATCTCTGCAGACTTGACCCGATTATGTTACATTTCAAGTGCTTTGTCACAGCAGAGAGGGCAGGCTATTCTGGTTTGCTTCTCCTGAGGGCCTCGGCATCTGAAGGGCGAGTTTTCTACAAGCAGGAGAGACTGGAGAGTGTTTCCAGTTACCCTCTTGCTGTTTATTCATGGAATATTTTCTGACACCTACTTACGCCATTATCGTCTTGCATTTTTGTTTTAACAAAGTCTCTGAGTTTTGCGTCTAGGTCTATCAGCAGACAAGAAAATCGACCTCTTAAAGCAAACTGTTTCACAATTTGTGATTTTCAGCTGATGCAAAAC
>CAEGAG010254259.1:0-21261 GCA_903067065.1 Brachyrhaphis terrabensis
TTTGTCGCCTCTTTGGCGCGATGCTCTTTTTCTTTTCTCTTCCTTCTTTTCTGCGCTCCGCTGTCATATTTTCTGTTGTCCGCCATTGTAAAATAATATTCCCTTGACGCTCCTCCTCCCCAATGCGTAAGATGCGTCAAAAGTGGACCAATAACAAGCAAGCATTCAAGATGGACGTTTGCCAGAACAAATTGGAACATTTTTCATCGGTGCTGTCAAAATCATCGTAGTCATTGATTAAATTCTGACACTATCCATTCACAAAAATATAAAACATCCTTCGGGGCCCCCGAAATGCCGGGGCCCCGGGCTGCAGCCCCGGTAAGCCCCTGCTAAAATCCGGCCCAGATCACAACACATTCTCCTTCTCCTGCTATTAACCTTTTATTTTCATAAACATTGAAAATAATTCTATGTCATCCGTTTCTTTTTGTATATCTCCTCTTTCCTCAGCCAGTCATGGCAAATGGCTGCTTTACTGAGCCAGGCTCTAGTTCTGCTGGAGGTTTCCTCCTGTTAAAGGGAAGTTTTTCCTCTCCACTGTCGCTAAATGCATGCTCAGTAAGAGGGAAGGGAGGGAATGCTGCAAGTCAACGATAAGATGCAATTTGCTGTGTTTATTTGTATGCAAACTTTTTAATTCATGTTGAATAGTAAACTGAGCTTAAAGCAGTCTTTGATAATTAGGATCAACTGAAACTGAAACGATCTTTTGTAAAGTGCGATATATAAATAAACTGAATTGAATTGAATGAGTATCAGGTTTTAATCAAGAACTAGTTTTTTAAGGTGTCGTTGAGACAAAAGAAATGAAAGACGCCTCTGCACATGTACAGTGTGTAAAAAAGCGTTAAATCGAGTACAATTTGCAGAGCAGTACCGATTCCCAAGTTTCTCTATCCTACACTTCTTCATGTCAACCTGCTATGCCATCTTAAGAGCTGACGTGATGCGTTAAAGCCAACCTGTGCTTCATCAATCATGATGCGCTTGTAATCAAATGGTGGAATTATGAAAAATGGAGCCTGTCATAAGAACGTGCCTCTGTGTGCGGGATGCTGCCGACTGTCAGACTGCGAGGCCACTTCCACTTCATCAAACAAAGTCCTCCGCCCGGATTTTAAGACTCAATGCAAGATTAAATTACTGGTTAAAATGCTAATTTCTTCGCACTGCATCCCCAACCTGAGAGAACTTTATGTAAGTGCTGGCGAAATACATCCAAAGAGGATGAAGTGTGGTAAACAACTTTTCCTCATGCTTGGCCTTGACATCATATCTATTAATCATTAATTTTCCTTTGTCTGTCTTACTCAGCATCTGTCATCTGCCTCATGTCTGGATGCTGAGCTTGTGTTATTAATGAGTCCAAGCACAACCCCCTAATGAAATTGTCAAACAAGTTTTCAAACCAGCTTTCTGTAGATGTATCGACGAGTGATGAGAACAATTTCTGTCAAATTTTATAGATACTGTTACTTTGATGTTAACGTCTCTAAAAACGGTTGTCTTATCTACTGAACGTTTTAGGACTTTGTCATGTTATAGCCTCAAACTTCTGTGTATCTACTGCTATGTAACACAAACTAGTCAATAACTGTGAAGGGCAATTAGTCAAATATGTATTTGTTTTATGAAATGGAAACTTTTTTTGTACTTTACAAGTGTGAAACAGTTTACTGTTTTTTTACTTTATACCCCAAATACATTGTGGTTTGTGCAAACTTGACAAAATGTATAAAAGGTCTGAATACTATGGGACAAACTGTATGTGTAAATATATTGGACAAAGTGTTTTTAGTCCTGTTTCTCGATAGTAATGTAAGAGTATGAATTGCAAGAGTTTAAAACTGAAGCCTCACAGAAAGAAATAGTACTTAAACACATATTAGTACAATTTTAAGTGGCACTGTAGATGTGATTGCTTATTTTTTGAACAAACTAAATGTACCAAGTTCAACAGCCCACAAGCTTATTTATATGTAGAAATCACCTTCACCTTCTTCCCCTGCGAAAGCTGCTGTCACCTTAAATTAGTGTGTCAGAGTTTTTCTACTAATAGGTGTTGGTGGCAGCTTCAATCAGGGAAAGTGTCTTTAGGTCTTTCAGTTGTTACTTAAAGTTCTCCTGACAATCGTTTTTCTCATTAACTAATGTTGTGTGTCGTTTTATTATAGTTTGGGTAAACAATGAAAATGTAAAAACATGCTATGGCACAATACAATATGCTACTTTTTGTAACTATACACGCAGGGTTTCCAAATTAAACAGTGTCAAAAAAAATAATTTAAATGTCACTGCTAAAATTCTATAAAAGACTAAATTATTGTTTATCTTGTAGAGAAGCAAATCTTTCAGTGTCTAGCCAATCCATTCTGATTTTTAAGGTCAGAATTCGATTCAGAAACCAATTTTTCTATTCAAACAGTCCAGAGATTCTGCAGCTCAAAGCAGTTTTTCCTACATTTCCCCCAGTAAACATTAAATGTGCTCTCAAAGTATTATGGCACAGTGATTTTGCAACATCTCTGCTTTTGAATATTTCATTAGGCATTCATATACAAGATGCATGACAGATAAACTTCATGCTGATCCAATTTCTGGCCCAATTACCATGCTGTGTAGTCACTCCTTGGTGACCCAAAGATCTTTTTGTGCCATTATTATTATCTTTTCTTTCTTCAAATGTAAAGGAAAAAAAAACATTTCTTAAAAGTGTAAGGATAATGATGTCTCTTAAAACTCAGATGTTTTGATGAATCTGTATTTTAAGTTCATTGTGTCAAATGTTCAAAACTTCAAACGGCTTCTTCTTCTCCTCGTCTCTGTCAGTCAAACCTGTCGTTTGTGTGTCTTCTGAACTCTCATTGATCTGAATGGCTATTAGTAAAAGAAAAATCTCCTTTTGAAGCTTTTGCAAACTGAAAACAAAAGATTAAAAAGAGGGTACAAAAAAATTCCTTTTTACATATAACATAGTCTGTGGAGCTTCAAAGGCTTCTATATTCCCCTTTTTATAGCTATTTCTCAAAGAAAACATATTTGCCCAAATCTGAGCAGATTAAAGCACTTTTACAGCTGACTTCAAAGTAAGCATAGGCGGGGGGGATACCACTAGTATAATGACTTTACACGTTCAAGCTTTTATTAGTTTGCATGGTGTAGAGCAGAAATACTCCTAAAGACTTCCTTGTGCTCTTCTGGTACAAACAGCCTAACTCTTGTTTTTTCCTTAGGCACAAATACAAAAAGATCAAAGATAACGTTAAAATTTCGAGATGAGCAAAGCAAATCACATTTATACATTATGAGAATGAGCTCTGGGCGTCTAACCTTAGGTTTAATAAAAATGGCCAAGGGTGTATTTCAACTCTAACAAGGGTTCAATAATTATGAAAAAGGATGATAATCAAAATATCAAAGATCAGTGCAGCTTATCAGCAAAATATGTTTTTTAAAAAAGTGTTTCTGTGTAGTGAACGTCAGTCTTTAGATGAAGTTCACCAAAAGAAAAAAAGTGAAGTCAACTGCATGTTGTGTCCATTTGTCTAAGAGAGAGAAAACTGTAATTTAAAACCAATCTTTTCATCACTGGCTATTTATCAGTGACTTACTTCAATAAGAATTTTATTTGAATGTGACATTTTTGTCAATGTTTTAGATTCATAACAACAATTTTGCTCCAATTTCAGGTGTTTGTCTTTCTATTTGTTTTAATTACAAATAGAAGCTTGTAATTAAAACATTAAAGCAATAAAGAAAATAAAAAATATTTTAAAACACGGAAGGCTTTTACTTGGTGGAAGAAACAGACATGTTAAATTGACAGATAATTTTAATACCTAAATGTGCTCCAGGGTACGGAGGCCCCCCAAAAGAGATGATATGAACCTAAAATCAAAAGCATAACAGGAAGATGCACAAAATATAGAAAAAAAAACCCTAAAATCAATAAGAGACAATGAAGATTAAATGAAAACTTATAAAACTCAGTGTCATAACCATTATTACTATTTTAAAAGTTCAAACACCAAATATACCTTAATATGCATGATTATGGATCATGTAAACCATCTTGGCACAACCACAGAATCCAATCAGAAGCAAGGAAAATGAAAGCTGCTCCTGGATTGGCTGCAAAATAGAAGCTCAAGAAGCATTTGGCTTACGCTTTTCAGCTTCCCAAACAAGGTCGATTTTTCCTGAAAAATTTGGAATCACATTCCACAAATATCTGCCAATGCTGATCAACTGTACAACAAAACCATTCTGTAATCGATTTTATATATGAAGCTAGAAGCCAGATCTGGGAACCGTTTCGTACTCAACTTAGTTGTGATTTTGGTGCAAACTGGAAAATCAGATCAGATAATCTATGAGCTACAGATGGCAGAAAGAGCAGCACTTCTGGGCAGTGAACTCATACCACAACTAAACAATTACTGTATATGGCTTACGAAACCGAAGTAGGAAATCCTGACTACTGAGTTTAAACAAAATGTAACACCAGGTCTATGAACTAAAGAGGAAACAGTCTAGATTACAAATCAATCAGACACCAAATACCCACATATGCTGACATCAAGTACTGTATTTCCTTTTTCTTGAGTTAAAGAGGTTTATTGTCAACATAGACAAGTGTTTTTCACCGTAATTAAAACTTAATGAGCCTCACCTTCTTTTAAACACATTTTTGTTGCATTTCTCTTGGTTTTGACCAAAGCAGGTCTTCTTCTACTGATCATGAGATTTGAAGCAGTCAACTCAGCTGGTATGGTTTGATCTAATCTACTTTTCCATGTGTGGTTTCCAAACAAACATGTTTCAAATAGTTGAAAAATCTTTTTGGCTTGACAAAAGCATCGTATCGTTTTTTGCAGAGCCTTGGTAAATGCTCAGTAACTTAAACCAGGTGTGTTGAAGCATTGAACAGGCTCTTTCTTGGTAGGGCATCCTGGGTAAATCCAAAGGCTTCAAACTACTTTTTCTCACTAAAACTTCCTGCTGTGTTCGGTTTAACCTGTTGTTTCCTTCCACATCCATCAGCTTTACAGCATTGATTACCTGATTAACATTTACTGGCCCCTTTACCGGATGGAGAGGCAGCTGGGCCTTGCCTGGATAAAAGAAGGAATAGGTGCTTCACTTCATTAGCCGCAATGGACAGGAAGCATGTGTGTGTGTGTGTGTGTGCGTGGGCGCGGGTGTGCGGGTGTGTTCACCTGATTCAGATCTAGAAGGCTTGGCAGAAATTGTAGCATTGCAGGAGGACACCAGCTGGTCACACACACCATAAAAGTTGTGATTTCACCCAAACACTTAGCATAGGTGTTTCATCTGCAAAGGCCGACTCACTCTGGGACTTTGCTCATTAGAAAGGTGTTGCTTCTTCACTTCTGATAAGGATGCCAAGAGCACCTTGAAAAACCAAATGTAAACGGAGTGAGAATATGGTGGTCTCATACTAACTGGATGAATTAAATTTAATAACACACAGAATAATTTTTTTGGTTTTCTTGGAATATTGATGTTTCTATGCTTTTGTGTATCTGCTACTAGTAAATTTATATCCTTGTAGAAAGCCATGATTAAAGAAAATTACACCCTCTGTCACGTCAGGCTTGTAATGATTTAACAGCCTGTGGAGAATCTATATTTCATCCACTTGTATCTGAAATCTTGTACCCAAAACAGGCTGCAATAGAGGGAAGGAATGTAGAGCAGCAGCAGGTAAATCTCCACCTTTTGGCTCAGTTCTCTCTTCATCGTTGCAGACGGTGCACCAATCCGCCGATTGATCCTTCCTTCCATTTTTTTCTCATTTTTCAACAAAACCCTGATACATAAACTCCTCCAATTTGGCAGGAACTTACTTAAACACCAAATATACCTTAATATATATGAGTTCACATAGTTTAAACTACTGTAGTACTAAAGCAGATGGTCACATCTAGAGTCTTGGGAATACACCATATTGGCGGCAAGAAAATAAATGGCATGCTTGGATTGGCTGGTTTGCTAGTGAGCTCTTGAAACCAAAGTCAAATTCCTTGTTTTGCACACAACCTGGAATTTATAAAGACTTGGAACATCAACCATGAACATTCAGCTGAAGCTACACTGGAACAGTTTGAATGAAACTGTGTTGGAACAGCGTAGTCAATGTCCAGAGTTAAATCTGGGTAAAAATCTTGACTCTCAATCTAATGTGAGCATGAGCTATTTTGCAAAGAAGAATGTGGAAAGTTTTAAGTTGATATAATTTGAAATCCAAGTATGATTTTGCTCCTTTTTTTTTTGTAATTTTACATTGCCTTATGTTGATGTGATATATTATCCCTAATACTTCTGAAAGGATGAAGGTTCTGGTTTATTAGTTGATGTTTAGTCATGCAATGAATTAATAGCATGGGTTTCCCCTGCTTGGTTTGGCACAAATGATGCACAAACTGAGCATTAATATAATGGTTTTCTGCTTAAAAAAAAAAAAACACAAATCGTTTTATTTGCATATTCTTTTTCTTGTGCAAAAAATAATTATGTCAAACTCCATATTATGCTAATGTGAGCATTCCTGGAAACTCTTTATAAGACTAGATGATTGTTCAGTACTTGTGTATTAACAGAACTCTCTTAATTAATGAGAAGTTGAGGTTTAAATGGCCTCAAAAAGGTGGGGAAAAATTCAGTGGAAAATCTAAAATCAAATGTATATTTAGTCAGAAAATAGAATTTCAATGTAGTTTTGCTGAAACTATGAAACTATATTGCATTCCATCTAGAGCGTTTCGAGAAGCAGGCAATCATGCGGTTTCACTGCCTACTTGCTGAAATACGATTCCTGAATGAAGCAGAGGAAATTCATTCAGCCGCGTCCCTCCCTGTCTTTATCCCCAGTGTGACTCCTGGCTCCTTTCTGTGTGCCCGCATATATTAGGCTTAAGCGTCCGTCTCCAATGGACCTACATGTGTGGTGCAGGGGAGCACCAGCTGTGGCCCCCAATCTGCTCGACCAAAGCATTTAGACCCCTAAACGAAATGGAGAGAAAAGCAACAGCAGGAGCAGAGATGGAGATTATAGCTTGTTTCAGTTTGGCTGTCTGGATGAATGTTTTTCTTTATTTTTGAGTGTCTTTCCTTCTCTATATCACGAGTTAAGACCCATCTGCCAGGACTTCATCCATATTCCATCTGCATCCTTTAGCGTCATATGACTGTGCCGCACTTTGATCACTTCTATTTAAATAAAAAGTCAACAAACAGGCTCAAGGCTCTGTGTATTGTACATGTTTGCTTTGCAAGTCAGTGGCAATCTTTGCACAACAAATTACCCAAAAGTAAACAATGTTTCACATTAAGCTGCGAATGATGAAAGTTTTGACAAAAGTTTGACTCCTAATGGCGATGCAGAGACTCAGAGGACGAACGGTGATGTCTGAGCTGCCAGGCGCTCAACCTTTAAACTAAGAGCTGAAACAACGGCGGCTTGATTCAAGCTCCATGTTTCCCCGCTGGTAGAGAGAGATCGGCGAGGTGCTGTAAGTCATGAATAATTCAGGATAATAATTTCAACTTGTTTCCCCATTTGTATGAATGTATCCTGTTTTTACTCTGTTTATAAAAGCCGTCTGTTTGTCAGGCACACACAAAGCCATATTCCGGCTGATTGGATTTAAATAAACCACTGGGAGATTTGTAAAAACATTTTTTTTTATATATATATAAAATTTGTTCAGGGACTGAAATGAACAGCTTACAAAAACCATTACATATTTGTGTTTCAGGTGGGGAATATGGATATGTAGTTATATCACAATATTTTGTGGTGACATTGTGCCAATAATAAAAGTGATGAGAATTGTTTATTGTTGCTTGTAGGTAACTGTATTACTGTAACCGCATGATAGTCAGAGTCCTACAAACACAGATATTGATCTTGAAAATCATACCCATTAGTCATATTTGACACCAATCGTATAAAGAAGTGTGATCGGTATCATTAAACTGCACACAAATAGTGGAGAAAAGAGTCAAACTAACAATCTCAACTCTATGGACCATCTTGTGGGTTTTTAAAAATTAATTTAAAAATACATTACCATAAATGATGCATTAAATGCCCACCCCTGTTTCAGATTTGTCGTCCATTACCATAATTACTATAGAATAATTTTTCCTCTTAACACTCAGGGGACAAGCTGTGCATAAAATAAACACTGAACACATAAAAACATAACAGTAATTAAGTATTGAATACAAAATATGTGCAAAAGACACTGAATTCCTAGAAACTACCTAAAACATGCCAGTAATCAGAAATCGTATGTAAATGCTGCTATGTGCAAATCAATATAAATTCTCAAGTGATGACGATTTCAGTTATAAATAAATTCCTTAAAGGGATCCACAACTAGTCGAACAAGTTGGCATAAATATGTTCTCATTTCCTATTAACCAAAAAAGTTGCTGATTAGTTAATCAGGTGCATTTGATTCTGGCTGATACTTTTCCTCCTAAATTCAATGGAATAAGCAAGGGAGCTTTTCACCAAAACTGGACTGACAATCATGAACACATTCAATTTCACATGATTAAGTACTCTGTTTGGTATTCCACCGTTCAATTAGATTAAAAAAATGAAATTCAAACTTGCATTTGTGAGCAGAATAATCTTTCTGAAACTCATCTCTAAAGCTGATGGAGGACATTTCTCATTTTGACATCTCATCCGAAGTTTGACTTAGAAATGGTTCTCGGTTGAATCTGAGTCCTTTATGTTCTCAGATGAAAAATATGTCTTTAACATACAATATATGTTACTTGCCTGCAGCCACTACATATAACTGCAAAGACATTTTTACGTAGTTGTACAACTACATAAGTGTGTCTTTGTAATGCTTTATGAAAGACAGTTTATTTTCTTTTCATTGTTTTTCTTTCTAGTTATTCAATATCACATTTGCAGTTGATTTTTAGAAATGTGGCCTAATCTGAAGAGTGTAGCTGCACATCAAACCTAATGAATATCTAATATGAATAAAGTGCAGCATTCAAGGACTTCACTTTATTCTTCTTTCAGGTATGCACACATCCACACTCACCACCCAAACAAATGCTCAACAAACATGGATTGTAACTCACTTACAGAACAATGCTTCACACACTTTGACATTTGTCTTATTTCCCACAGTTTTACAAGGAAACTGAGTGCCTACAACTATGCAGCTTCACCTTGCCTCATTTTTAAAAAATGTATCTGTGCGTACAGCACTCCATGCTTTTAAATTTTAAGATACTAATCAATTTTTTTTTCAAATTCTAACAAAAATTTGACATATCAAGCAAATCATTTCCTGAGTAAACTTTGCCCAGTATCCCCTAATTAGAGGCCTGTTGTGCAAAGGGTCTGTACTGATAAAGCATGACATATTTCCACTCCCATGCAAGAGTTCACATGGATTAATACAGAACTGGCACTGGAAATGTGTCCATATCTACAGGAATTTAATGCCAATTTCTTTCAAGAGATATTAGCTCATTGGTGACCCTCAGCTGCTGTTAATGATGTGAGGATGACTGTGTTTACACCAGAGGAATACGGTGGACATTCTTATATGAATTTCCTGCGCAAAGTGTTGCAGAAAATTTATGTTGTGGCCAATTCATCTATTCTCTGACTTTTCTGTGGAACATAACTTCAGATTATTTGTCAAAAGTCTGCTCATTCATGGCTTTTCTCTTCTAAGAGCATATTTTTAAAAAATGCAGCGTGGGAAGATGAAATCAGATCAATGCTATTGGACTCACTGTTGGTTGGCGTTTGCAAAGCAGCCATTCCAGGAATGCAGTTTGTTTTCTCTAAAACGTTACAAAAACTATGATTGCGTATTGTAAAAATTCTAACACTAAATATACCTTAATGTGTATTAATAGAAACCACATTAGCACTACTGCAGAAGCCATCATCTTCAGCCTTGGGAGTACAGCTGGTTAGGGCCATGGGAAATTAAAGGCGCTCCTGGGGTGACTGTTTTGCAAACGCCAGCCAATAGCATGTCAAGTAGCATTATGCCTGGGTATTTCACTTTCCCAAGCTGCTTTTTTTTTTTTTTCTAATATTTTAGATATGCTCCACAAAAAAGAAAAAGAAAAATCCATGAATATCTAGCAGCAATAGTCAGGGTACACTTTATTCCTTTTGTTGTGCATGCCTTGAAATCTCCCAGAATGACCTGGACGGTGCGCTAAAGAAGACCCCCGCAATCTGATGTTGAATAAGAAGAGATTTGTTGGTTCTGTCTCTGTCCAAAGACCCCCCACAGTGCTTTGCTGACTATGACTGCAGCTTTCTCAGCTGGCAGCTTAGAAAAAAACTGGAATCCAACTATCCAGCACAATATTGTGCAAAACGGGGCAGGACAAAGGTCACACACTTTCTAAAATGTGAACCGCAGAATACCAGCAGGCATACAAGATTAGCAGTGAGTGAAGAGCCATTGTCAGCTGAAGTACATAGCACTTGATTGTTAAAATACTCAACAGAATACCTTTAGAATATGAATTTGATGCATTATTCACTTGAATAGCGCTGGTCTTGCAGCACAACATCTCCCTCACATCTCAATCTGTTGAAATTTAAAAACCAAAAGTCTCACAGTGAATGGTGATTTTTACAATTGACATAATCATAATCAATCATGGATGGATGCATTAGATGCATAATGGTACATTTAATCACAACAGGAAGTTCAGATATTTGATAAAACTTTCTGTTTATCTCAAATTGTCTTCCATCAAAGTATGAATAGCTTATGTATCTTGCGCAAAGATGATCGAAACAGCCGTTGTGAAGCTGAAACTGCAATTATTCAGATTAAACAATTGATGCGACCATCATTGTGGCCTCCATGGAAAATACAGTGTAACAAATGCGCATAAAGTTGTACTGATGGTTTTTTTCCCTGCCTGTTTTTTGTCATTTTTTTTCCTTAAAAGCTCAAAACCCACACGTGATCAGGCTCCAGGACGATAGAGAAAATAATTATAATGTGGCTAACATCATTCACTGGCACCACTGGAGGCTGCCTAAGAGTAATGTTTTCATTGTTCCCACTAAAAACAGACAGCTCATTAGTTTTCAAATTACCACTTGCTGCTAATGTGGAAGTAGATAACAAATCAGCAGCAGAGATGCTGACTAAGGGAGTAGAAGTGATGTAAATAAATAGGTTACAGCCGGGATATTCAGTTGTTTCAGAAATTGTGACTAAGTGGTGCATTTAGCATAAACTCAGGCATGTGGACGTTGCTTTGCTTCAGATTTAACCTATCTCTACTGATGAAGAGCTGGATTCACGTTCCAAAAGTAGGATAAAGCGCAAGACGGATTTACGTTCAGGATCCTTTTCCAGTAACCCCAACTAATTTTTCTGCCTACGGCATAAGGGAGCACTCTGCTAGAAATTTACCCCAGATAACTGCTCTGGCATGGGAGTTAATACTGCTGAACCCTTGCTTACGTAAGATATTTGAAAAATATTCCCATCATCATAAGCAACACTCCACCCGAAACAACCCTCCAACATATTTTATTTGGGACTTATAACAGACCAACCCAAGGTAGACACAAAAAAAGAGAAGAAAACCTTGAATTGTTTTCAATATATTCTGTTGTAATGTGTTAAAGTTCAAGCACTAGGAATACTTTACAAGAGTAAAAGGAAGACTTGATAATCAAAAGCTATTATCGTTTCATCAGCGTCTCTGGGATGTAGATTCAAGCAGATGGTTTGGGTTCAGACTCATTACCATTCAAAAAGCAGTTTCAATAAAAGTTTCCTTCAACACTGAGCTGTATTGTGCCCACCTGTCAATTGTACCTTTCCGTAGCCTACTGGACCACCATTAGGCTGTGGAGTGGCAGAGCATATTAAAAAGGTCATGTTGCTTAAAATTCAAGGCATTGGATGGAATAAGAAAAACCTCATTTCATTGTCTTGAAGAAGTGAAGAAACTGCCATAATTATCAATAATTTTGCAAGGTGGAAAAATCGATTTTTGACAGAAATATTATAACATGAGATGTATTCCCAATGACTGCTGTGAATAACAAAATGAGGGGGTATGCAGTATAAGTGGTTTGGTGGCTGCAGCGGACAGCTGGTTTAATACTAAGTGGTTCTTCAAACTGTAGACGTGTCATCACAGAGAACAAACATCATTAAACTTATTATTCATTGCAGAAGCTTTGCAGAGGCCCCTGATGGAACATTAATAACAGTCTACGGAGAGACGCATCACTCTTCAGTGACTCTAAAGAGGGGACTGGAAAGCATTCTCATTGACTCGGCCCCCTCCCCAAAGCACATTAATGATAATCGTTATTTCCCCTTTGTTCGTCATCATCCACATTCTTCCATTAACAACAGAGCACTAATATCCTCTTTCTGTGTGCAAAGATGTAAGTTTTGTGTAGGTTTCAAAATGCTTTTTTTTTCACAGTGTTACCCCAAGACACAGCAGGAGGGAGACTTATTAAAGATGGGAAGAAAACTCGGTTTAGATATCTCGTCTCTGTCGTCACTTCTTCACAAAACCACCTTTTCTTCAAATCCCAGTCAATCATTTAGCTGAAAATTACCAGCAGGGAAATATAGATTTACAAATCTAAAAGAATGAGACTTTTTTTCTTTTACCTCGTCTGTGCTTCTTTTGTAGTTTGTCAGCCAAAGTTGCCCTGCAGGCACCAAGTGTCACTCAGCCGGCTTTAATTCTTTTTCCCTTAACTGACGACTCAGTTCCTGCCTAAGAAGCCACTTTCCAAAACTTACCAGGAAGAAGAAGGTACTATCCTAGACATTGAATGGACTCTTCTGGTTGCTTTACTTTAAAGTTGCTTTTCTAACACATAAAATTTGGAGTTTACTCGTCAGTTTCTAAAGATTTTAGTAAGGAAGTTCCAGAAATTACACAGTAAGTACTAAGACGGAAATACCTTGTAAGTTCAGGAAAGTAACATGTAAATTCCATAAAAGCCAGTCTAAAGGAGACATAGTTTGCTAAATTTACATTTTGTAAATTTATTGTACTTCCATTTGAGTCTCTACTGCTTCTAAAATCCATCCAAGCGCTTAAATAAAACCACCCAGCTGTTTTTAGCAATAGGTTCATGTTTTTTGGTGTCTGTATAATGAGCAGTTTCAAAAACCTTCTCAGTGTAGCACCACAAATCAGAAAGGAAAAGACAAGTGTTTTGTTGTTGACTTACCATCCACAAACTACTTGCTGCATTCTTGTTGGTTGTGCAGGAGGCTCCACTTCTGCTGTTCAAAGATGATAACTCTGCATCTGTTTTCAGCCATTTTTACATAAATGTGTAAAATGTTGAGGCCAGCAGCAGCTTATTTGACGTTAAAGTGGCAAGACATCCTAAAACAGCTCATTCTGAAAGAAACTAAATATAGGCAGAGTTGATGAGAATAAAAGCATGAACATGTTTTGTAAAGCTCCTAGACCTAGCCTAACCTGTTCAAAGAAGCCTAATGGGTCACATTTAAAGTACATAGAAATGAAAGATTAAGGGTTCTTGGTTTATTTTATCCATTATTTCTTCAAACTGATGAAATGACATCATATCAAGAACTTAAATGGCTTGTTTGTTTACGTATCACTAATATTTCTTCATCACAAAACCATGCTTTGGGGGAGATACAGATGAATATTAATGAATTACTCATCAAAAACAGCTCATTGGAAGGGTCATTACATTTATTCACCAATTATTTTACAAAAGTGAATAATTACTGTAGTCGTTTCCTTCATCACTCACCCAAGCCTCCATGAAAGGATTATTTTAGTCATAATGAATATTCTCTCTTTTCACACTGTAGGTGCTGATGTTCTGCTTGAGCCTTTAATAGTGCAATGCACTGATACAACAGGCTTTAAAAGCACCAAACCCTGCAAATAAAGATGTAAAAGGCCATTTAAGTTCTTGAAAGAAAATCTCATAGAGCGAGAACATTGGACCTAAGCTGCTTTTAAAACTGCTGCCACCTTCAGGTAAGGGCAGCATGTTGACTTGGTGGACTAGGATTCATTAGCAAGGTAAAAAAATAAAAATGAGCGATTATCTTAATGACATAACAGTGGGAAGATAAATACATGGCCATCCAGCCAATTATCGATCATTCATCCGTCCGTCCGCCTTCACCCGCCTCCATTAACTCAGGCTTTATCTTGTTAGAGATATCAACCAAAAAAACCTTTTATTTATTATTATTATAAAGGACAGGGAATTCTTGGTCATTCTGGACTGCAAAACTACAGAATCTGGACCTAAATGTTTACTGGAACCCTGCTTACTACAAAGCCTATAGGGCATGTTATTCAAAGTGATGATAGTGATGACAGGTGAACATTAATTCTTTATCTGAAAAACATTGGCACATTAAGTTTAAGTTCCTTTTATTCTTTTACCTGTGTAAGATTGGCTATTACCAGATCACCCTTTTCACACAGATGACTTACTCTGTTTTAAATGTCAATAACAACCTTGCAAACACAAACAATTCAAAGACCTTGAACAGAGAGGCTGCCAATCACCTCTGCCTTTTGGTCGACCGTGAAAGCCAGTCTGGACCCTGATGAAGTGCCTGTCGATGCAAAGACGTACCCTAACCTCTTAATAAATCAGTCCCTTCTTTCTGCTTTGGAGTGAACTAGAGGCTTTTATCTCCAGCTGGACCTTCTTACAAAAAGCAATTTGTCATTGGCTCATCTGCATTCAGTCCATATCAAGTGTAGAGCTGAACAGATTGACATCTCCATCAGCCGATTCTCCAAGAGCTCACCTTGTTTTGTTTTGGGTGTTTGTGTTTAAAGGGAATAGAGGGTTTCCTGTTTCTCATGCAACAACAAGGCTGATGGCTGCAGAGGGCAAACTAATGGAACAGTGTTGAGTTTGGGGCTTTAAGGATTGAGATGCAGGGAATAAGGCTGGAAAGATTCATCACTGCTGCGCTCTTGAACTAATTCCAACGAGTAATGATACTCAAGTGACATCTTCCCACGCTGTTTCTGTGGTGGCAGCCGGCTCTGGATATTATGAGTTCTGTGTGTGCTGGCAGCCAGAGTATGCTAAAACAAAGAACTCTGAGAACACAGTGCTGGTCTGGCATTTTTGAAATTTTAGTTTGAAATTTTAATTTTGTTAAATTTGAGGATAGATTACAAACTGTGTTTATATACAATCTCCTTCATAGAGTTGCCGTTTCTCATTTCTATTTAACAGTGCGGCGCAGGTCAGTGTGGTCCAGTACATTATTTTGTCTTTTTTCGTTTGAAAAATGGACAGTGTAACCAACCTGCACTACAGGCTGGAGTGAGGAGTTATGTAGAACTGAACAACTCTTCACAAAATACAAATAAACATTGCTGAATGGCTAAAAACTCCCGGGTGTAAGTTGCAAAGTCGTTGACCCCGGATGAGGCTGTCTGTAGAACGGTGTGGCGCTCTCTCCGTGATCGTTTCATTACCCATCATGCTTAGGGAATGACGAATACTGAAGCAGGAGTTGTGTCCCAGGTGATCTGCGTCATGTGTGAATACAAATGTCCCGCAACCAAGAACCGTCGACTGTCCGACTTCGGGTGAAATACAAGAGATCCATAAGCTAAGTATTTGTGGTAGAAGTGTAATTTGGTTAGTAAAAGGTGGACATACTGGGGTTTTCGTTTTTAAAGGGGCAGAATCAGGCATTAGCTATAGAGATTTAGTATTTATTAGCACAAAATGAGAAATGGTCAAAATAATGAAAAAGATACAGTGCTTTCAGACCTCAAATAATGGAAAGAAAACAAGTTTATGTTAATTTAGAAACAACAATGCTAATGCTTTAACTCAGGAAGAGTTCAGGAATCAATTTTTGGTGGACTAACAGTAAGGTTTTCAATGGGGTTCAGTGCAGTGTTCTGAACGCCATTGATTTTAATTTAATACGTTAAATTAAACGCCTTTATAACACCATCTTTTAAAGAACTCATTGAGCAGTTACAAATGTGAAAGTACCACCAGTCGCTATAATCAGTGGCTTCAATTGAGTCTAATTTACAATTTGTAATGCCTGTTGCTGAGGTCTGTAAGCTAGAAGGGTTTTCTTTTTTTTAATCCATAAATGTTTTAGGTTCCTTTAAGAAAAATGTAATGCCACTTCAGTGTTTAATGTTGTTCTCAAACACCGGCACACATGAGCCTTTTCTCACAGCGGCTTTCTGAGCCAGAGGGAGTAAAGACCCACAACAAATGTCAGCACAGACACGTTTCAGGCTGGCAAGCTGTTACAGGCACTTCATTATGTTCTGGGATAGCATCTCATTCTACATTAGAACCTGGGGTCAGAGCAGAGAACGAGCAAGGGCCCCGAACAAAACAAAACACATGGAAAAAATTCCATTACAGGAAGGTGCATAAATCAATTCTGTGCAAGACAACACGCCCATTGCGTAACAGCACACTGTGCAACGCCGATATGCACTGAAATGGATAGTGACTGTCATAAACAAAAAAACCTCCAGAGGAAACACCACATCCATTACAGCTTTGTTGCACAGCCAGGGATGCAGCGCTCAGAACATCTCCATATTCCCGTCACAAGACAAGTCAAAACAAAAGGGGGAAAAAATAACAATCCAGGCAAAAGGTGCTGTTGGTGAAAAGGAGGAAAACTGTGAAGCCATTAGACATATTAGAGTAGATCAGGGGTCTGCAACCTGTGACTCTGTGGACCTTCCACAACAAAATGAGACTAAACTCACCAGTAGTATTTATTAGGTCTATTTTTCTCATCATTAGGTTGAAAACTGTTTTTGTAGATGTTTGGAAAAAGGGGATGGATGCATCTAAATAGCTTTTTTTTCCTTTTTAAAACCTAGAAATAGAAATAAAAAGATGGTTTTGTCCAAATGACAGTAGATATTTATCAAAAATTACAAGTAATCTTTTTATAAAACAACATGAAACCTTAGTGGCTCTAAATGAGTTGTTTTTTTGCAGGATTGAGGTCAAAAATGGCTTTTTGTTTTGCAAAGGATGCAAACCCTTGAGGCACATAATTATAGATATTTTAGTAAATAAACTTTATTCCCAAACCTTCTGCAGCATTTTTCTTTTTGCTGCCTTGATGGCATGTGTAAAAAAAATTTTTTTATAAGTATATTGAGAACATGCAGTTAGATATTAAGTTCTGTAACATCGTATATTAGGATTTGCACTGACTTCCTGTAGTGTTAAAATGCTATGAATGGACTTCTTTTTTTTTTTTATAATATTTGATTTTACCAAACAAACTAATTCTAGTAAATTAAAAAAATGCAGTTGTTAACTGATTACATAAAGAAGCTACCCAATGGGAGAGTATTTGAGCTTGAACGGCTTGGTTAAGGTCATGACACAGCATCCAAGTCGAAATTAAAATGTCAGACTTTAACTAGGCCACACCAATACCTTCAGTAAAAAATTTTGGGAATCTTTCAGAGGTGAACTTGGTCACATGCTTAGGATCCTTGTTGTGCTACACGACCTCATAAGGTGGCTGGTGAGTGTATGTGCACATATGCTGTCCGCACTTATTATTTATTCCTATGCATACAGAAAACATGGATTTAATTCTGAAACCTATTAAGTCAAGTTCTCTCACTCAAGTTGCAGTAGGATCGTTGGTCAAGGCAAATAAAGTAAGAGAGCAATAAGGAAAAAGATAAATGAAACTTATAGATGCATTTATCCTGTTAAGCTTGCTTGGGTGAAAATAATTGATGCAAAGGTGATAATTTACTAACCACTGAATACATTTGGACAGATTAACACAGTAAGAGACTCATTTATTGTAAAGCTTTTAATGCATCTTTACTAGGAGTCCAGATAAGTACAGACTATGTTGTATGTACCTGTTGCCAGAACAAACTCTGATTTTTGCGTAACACACTTCCAATGGCCCTTTTCTGTACCTTATAGTGTTATTTTCTGTCAGAGTACTCTAACCTCATGATCAGACTCCTTCCTTAAAAGCTACAAACCACCATCATCCTTTGCCATTCAACAATGGCAAACCTGAAATTAGACTCTCTGTAAAACCTGTTTGGATGAGCACACCGCTGCTCCTCATTTAAACTCTAAATGTCATGTCTGCTGCAGGATAGTGCACACATTGCTCTGTCACTTAGCAGCAATTTATCTGTGAACAGCAATGTCCCACACCCATCTCCACATCTCCTTTTCCCCTTTTTACCCCATTTTCCTGTGCCGTCTCTCATTTCCCTCTCGCCGTTTCTCTCTCCCCACTTTCTGTCTGCTCTCATCTTTTTCATTTTCTATCCTTTACCTTTTCTCCCCCCCATGCCTCCATCTCCCTCAGCCCACCCCACATGCAGCCGACCGTCTGCGTCTCGTCCCATTTGCTCCCCCCTCAGGCTTTGTAGGACACAGCATCCACACACCAGAGGAGCGGGGAGAGGAGTTGGGGAGCTGATGAGTCTCACACACCTCTTTTTGTTCTCTCTCGTCAGCCAGCATCGCGCTTCATGAATCACTGTAACATTACACAGTGTGAAAATCTATGGGAATTCCTCTGAGTATTTTCTCTGTAAGCAGTGAAGCATGTGTTTTTATCTCTTTGAGTCTGACTTTGTTATTAATCCTTAGGATATATTGTGTAATGTTCCAGCACCATGCACTCTATATGTTTCCATCCTCCTCCTATGAAACAATCTATGTTTCATAATCTATGTTTCACTATTGACATTTGACCTGATTTAAAATTTGTTTGCACACAAAATTACAGCCACACGTTCATGCAAAGACATTTGCTCCTCTTGAGTTTTCTCACATGCAGTAAATAATTGTGAAATGGAATGAAAACCGATTATACATGGTTTTCAATTATTATTATTATTATTATTATTGTTATTATTATTATTATTTAATTAAAGTCAGAAACACTCTGTTTACTCTGATCCCTGAAGAAAATACAGTTCAACATTTGGTACCAAACATTTCATCGGCTATGATGCATTGAGCTTACATATTTCAGCTTCCAAACCAACATTTTATAGAGAATATTTTAGATATGTTCTATGACAAGAATCAGCAAATAGGAAAATTTCCCCATGATATCAACAAAATCTGAGAATAGACGGGGGTCCACTGTAATCCAGAAGTCCTGGTTTTTGTCTATGTTGCCGATGGTAAACATCAGTCTGGCCTCCTTGTTTTTCTTACTCCAAAGATATTTGAACTTGTTCATTCTCTTTCTGATTGTACACTTTCATATAAACGATAGTAAAAGCTTTCTGTTGGTCCCATGATGACATTGGAAGGTTTTTCCTTCAGCATCTCGTGGTCTGCTTTCAGGGTAAACTTGGCTAGAGGATTAAACCTAAACGTGCTGAGAGTTGCTTTAATTTTCTTCTACTTGTAGACTTTTCTGTGCAGTGGAATGGCAAATTTCAAATAGATTTTAAACTGCTTTAAATCTTTAAGAGGATTGATCTTTCTGAATGCCTCAGATAAATCTCCGTTCAGCTCTCTCATCAGTAAAATACTACTGGGTATAAATGTGGGGTGTCCCAGTTTGTTCTTCACCAGAAATTATGTTCTTTTAATGTTTTTTCTGACAATTTAAAGTAATTTTTAGATCCAGTTTTAATTTAATTTAACTTATATTAATTGAATACCCAGTTTTCTGTATTTTTTATTGGTTGTAGGTAAAATACCTTTGAGGAATAATTATCAGACTTCAGCAGATTCTGGTTTGTTCATTTGTTTGGTTAGGTTTTAATCTGTATATATCCAAGCCAGCATCGATACCCACCATCCACGTTTAGCCTAATTTGCACTGAATCTTGTGTGATGACCTAAATTTGATCAGGACAATGACCTGATTCAGATTAAGCAACAAGTCTTGAGTTAGTGGGTTTGTAGGTCATCAGTTATACCGCCTTTGGTGGCACAATTTATTTCCTGCCTCCTGCACTGATCCGGGGTTGAACCTTCAGGGTTTCAGTATTTTACAGAGCACAAAAGGAGCCATTCATTCTTATATTATGGTGTCAAATACTTCACTACCTCTTTGAGTCTTTGAGAGACGTCCATTTTCTGCTGCCACTTCCTTAATAGGTTACACCCACATCGGGTGGAGAAATGCTTTTAAAACGTCCATTTTCTCTCCTAGATACTCCAGGGTAACAACCAGCTCCACCCTTGATGTGAATCTCTTGTCTGAACCAAAGGTTTGACTGAGATTTCTCAACAATCCTCAAGTCAAATACACAGAACTCCTCTTTAAGGTATAGAAAACTATCTGATATTTCACAGAGGAAATCAGTATTCAGTAATACTTCCCAGTGCCTGCAGCAAAACTACACAACCTCTACAAGCAATGGAGCAACCAAACAACTGCACACTAACTGCTAACCATGAAAGAACAGAAACTGGCAGGTCAGTAATAGCAAAAATTGAGGCTCTCTTAAAAGATTTAAGGACAAACTTTGGAGAGGAATCACATTCTGTCTGGCCTTTTTAAATCCAAAGGTTATTTTATGCTCCACTGCAAATTGTTAAAGACCTTGGCATGATTCATCCTTTTAACTGATTCATTCAAATACTATAGTGGAGTGACTACATAGCTCTGGTGCATAGCGGTCACTACAGTGGACAGTTGTTTAGAAGTCATTGTTTCCTAAATGCAGTGGTTTCTATGGTGGTATTGCATATCAGTCCTTAGAATGCTCTCTACTGCTCCCCTCCACTGAGGTTAATTCAGTGGCAAGTTGTTGTAACTACAAGTTAATGTCATCTGAGTCCAAGATGGCCGGCAGACAGACACACTCAATGACCACTCCTGGAATATCCTATCAATCCTTCTATTCTCTGAGAATCCTAGAATAAAAAAAAATATGTTGACATGCAGGAGTATCTAGGTAACACTATTATTAACTTAGTTTGGAAAATTTTATTTCATGTAAGTAGGAAATTGCGATTAACCATGTGTCCAACACAGTGGACATCATGCATTGCTGACTATATTTTTAACATAAGTCATGTAGTTGATTTATCTTTCATTATAACTGTTTTGCTTGCACTTTTAGTTCATTTTGAGTATATCTCTAAGTTAGTTTTAAAAATATAAATTTTTTATGCAGCTCAGTTGTAGTTTGTGTTAGTAAAATTATAATTTTCTCATACTTTTAGACCACAAGTGCAGC
>CAEGAG010254372.1:0-10177 GCA_903067065.1 Brachyrhaphis terrabensis
CATTTTATAGCTCAAGGTGTTTCTGCACAGATACATAACTTAGGAGAGAAAACTGTTAGTTTATGTACTAAGCAGTATATTGCTTTTGTTTTAGACATTTAGCTGGAAGGTTTCTGCTCCTGGTCTTAATGTCCTGCTTATTTTGCAGAGTATGTCATAAAAACCTGAATTTAGACATGCAGAACATAACTAGACATAGATAGAACATTAGCTATGTAGTTTACAAGTTTACAAAACAGGTGTGGAAAATCTCCTATCAGCTACTGGTTTTTTAGATGTGTGCTTCAAGCAATGTTTATTGGAAAAATGGAGACAGAACATTCCTTCCTACTTTTTACAGCCAACATTCATTGCACCAAAAGCTTTCACCTATGTCACTATAAAAGCTGAGGCAACAAATAGTAAACTCATTTTATGACACCTCATGAACAGGCACAATATTTCATTGCATATAAAGCTCACAAGTCTGAAAAAAGGAAAATGTTCTTAAATTACAAAGCAAAAGTCAAATCATGTCAATCATGTTGGACATGCATGCAATGCATGCATAGTCTGCATGCATTAAATGTTGTAGGTGAACAATTCTGGAAAAGTCTTCTGTAGCTTCTAATATGTTTTCATCTAGGATTGCCGTACATTTAATTCCTTCCATCATACTAACTATCAACTCTGATTAGCTTCCCTGTTCTACTAAGGAAAAGAAAAACCCATAGGATGATACTGCCACCACCCTGTTTCACATTGAGGGAGCTCAGAATTATACATTTTAGTTTTCTGCACAGAGTATCACATGATCAGGACACCTTTATTCCACATCTTTNTTCCACATCTTTACTGTATCCAATACAAAATGATGTGATATTTCTTGTCGAACACACAAACTGCACATGCGTTGATCTTGTGCAGTACAAATCTCCCCTAGTGTATTTTTGCGGCAAATCTACGCTAGTGATTGTAAATGATGAATGGCAGTTTGGTGAGTGACCTCCTGTCCATCACTATTTCACACATCTCCAGGTTTTGTCCAATGATTGTTGCCTGCTTTCTTATTGGGTTCATTAAACCGCACATCTGTCGTAGTATGCTGCTATCCCTGCAAGCCACAGCACAGTGCGACTGCAACCAGAGTGGTAAAAGATCCCCAGCGCATTATTGCATACACTGAGGAATCTGAGTCTTCTCAGAAACTAGTCTGCGCATCCACTTTAGAAACTGCAGGACTTAGAACAATCAATTTATCTTTTGCTGCAAGCCCATCACAACCCAGCATAGACACAGAGAACAAACAACTATGCACTAATACCTAAAGACAGTTTGGAGAGACAAGTCAATCTAGAATGTATAATTTTTCAAAATGCAGAAGCAATGTTCTAAGGGTAATTTAGAATGATCAATTACAATATTTATACTCATATTCAATAAAGTAGTTATTATTATTTACAGTCTGATGCTTTCAAGCCTTTATATCTGTTAATTATGATGATTTTTCACTGATGCAAGTTTGTGACCTTTAAGATTAGAATATCACACCAAAAAAATTAATAAATACATTTTAATACACAAATGTGAGCATGATAAAATATTTGTTTTATACCTACTTGAATAGTACATTCCTGACTTCAACAAACAAACCTCATTAAAAAGGATTTTCAAATGTATTAGATATGACTGTATGTGTTTCAATAATGCACAGAAACAGAGGAGATTGGTACTGTTACTGATCACCCCAGCGGACAAGGTGCTCCCCAGCTTTATACCAGTACAATGCATTACATTAATCAGCTTATTTATTTATTTTAAATCTAATATCCATGTTATTATCTTGTCATTTATTATTATAACACAATAAATTATTTAGTACAAAGGTGAAGTTAGATTCATGAAAGTAAAACTGCAGGTACCCTGCAAGGTGGCAAACATGTAAAGGCTATGTTTAGACTGTGTTCTCAAACTAATGCATAGTCTCATCCATCAAAGAGAGCGCAATGAAAAATTAAGGGTACATGAAATATTCACAAAGCCAAACCTGTGACTGTTTAAAGAAACACGAGGCACCCTGCCCTGTCTGCAAATTAGCTCAGCCATTACTCAGTTGTAATGTGTGTAAAACAAGAGCGCCCCTCTTAATGTTCTAAGAGGGGCTGAAATACAGAAACTGCACTTTGAGGCAGCCATTGAGCAATAGACTGCATACAAGTTACTGAAAGACTTCTCTTGGCTGAGATGAAGTAGAAATGTCTGGTCAAACGTAATCTAAGCTAACACATAAATAAAAAAAAAATTCTTAAGTCCACAAAAAAAATGTAGTGAATGGAAATGCCCTCTATCAAACACTTGAATTAATTTCAAATGTTTCTGCAATTTTCGCTAATACTATGATGCTTTCGAGTTCAGGATCAGTTATTGGTTTTTTTCATTAACTCCTTTCACAAAAGACTGAAGACAAAATATTTGCGTCCCCTCCTGGTATCTCCATTTTTTCTTCGTTAAAGGACCAATGCAGTAAGGGAGCGTTGAAGTCAGTCCATTCATCTGTTATGCCCAACTTGCCAAGCAAGCACAGCCCTGTGTCAGCTGACTGGTATGGGGCAAACAGGAGGAAGTGATGTGATGATTAAGTACATCACTCTTACCAGCAGTAGGATTTAAGTGAAAGCAAGAGTCAGAAATAATTTTAGATGGGAAAGACAGTGATAAATGTCATTTAAATGTTAAGTATTTGCTCTGTCAATAAAAGGAAGGTTAAACTGAGTTTGTCTCCTAATACTGTTTTGAAAAAATGATATATGGAGACTTCTATACATATTGCTAACGTCGATGATGCCTGACACCTCCTGTTGTCCCAGACCTCAGAAAAGGCAGTTGTGATTAATGAATGGCAGGAGTAGCTCAGAGGTGTGGGTTTCCGATAGAAACGTTTTAAAGAGGTTGTTGACATTTCTCTGTAAAATGCAAGAGCACAGAGCCAATGAACAAAATTCAATTGGTAATCCTAGTTCTTTTGCATAAATCAATGTAATGTTGTTCCACTGCACTTTTTTACAGTGAGGTAAACAGCCTGTCTTAGCCACTGAAATTGTAAAAATTTACAATAGATAGCAAATGATCAAAATCTTTGTTGTAACATATTTGGCTACATCACTGCTGCTCCTTTGACTTGTCCCAGAGGAAGATGTGGCGGCAGGAAGGACAGGTACTGACATCTCCCCTGGTGGAATGACTGAGTAACTCTGACATTTATTGGTGCCTCGAACAGAGACAGTAATGGGTTTAAATCTAGGCTCCATGGCTTTGATGATGGTCTGGTCAGGGCTTCCTTGGGGAGTCTGAGATCCTGCTGGAGAATCTGTTATAGACTTTGATCGGCCTGTCAAATAGAAATTGATCTCCCTATTGATGTGCCTCAGGGCCACTGTGTTGCTGTTTTGATCACTGAGAGCAACAGCCACTTGTCAGAGAGAAAAAAAAAACCTTCCTGGAAACCTTTATCATTTAAAGTTTTGGACCGTTAATGAACCCTTTTTAAAGCCAATGATAAGGATTCTCTTCAAGCCATCCAAAAGCCAGATGCCCCTGTTGGACAGGTTTGTAGCATTTCCCTCACAGCTTCTGGAAGAGTTATTTTTAAAGCTGAACTTTTCATCTACGGCACTGATTCACACACTTAGTGTTTATTGACTCACCAAGCCACACTTCTTATGAGGACAAATTGCAGTACACCTACCAGTTTGTAATGATCCCAGATTATTTCTATGTTGAAGTTTTATATTTTCCTGTGTTCTGACTAGAACCACTTACCTTCCACTCACCTGTGGTTGTACCAGAGCTTCAAGTAAGTTCTCTCACACATTTCTGGACTAGTCCTCAAGTTCAAATTTAGTGGGATTACATAAATACTTAATAATTCCATAGTGAAATTAGATGCATAACTTGTACTATCCAAGATTATTTTAAAAGTCATAATGTGTTGTTAAAGCTGTGAACCTTAAAGATCTCCTGTAGCTGTCTGATGCTTTCCATTTCGTAAGCCTCCTTCTTTGCTAAACATTGACTTTGTTTAGCTCTTCCAAATTGGTCTTTCTGATTATACAACCCAGACAGATGATTACAGATTATAATGCACTCCTAACAATACACTAGTAGAAAATCTGTTATATCTAACAACTGCTTAATAAAGGCCACTAGTGCCAAAAAAAATCTTAAAAAAAAAAATAATAATTTCTGCAAGTGTTCAGATCATTTTGTAGCAATGCAGCAATGTTCAAGCTGTCACCTTGTACCTTTCCCAGGACATATTTAGAAATTTGCTCAGACAACCCCTTAGTCTGGAACAGCAAAAGTGTCCTCTGCACCATAATAATGAACATCATCATGCTTTAGGTTAGAGTGTAAAGAGCAATAGGAGAGTGTAAAAGGCAAAATATGTCATTCATAACCTAATGTAACTATAGTTACATAATAAATGCATATATTTTGTTCTGAATCTGTTTAGCCAGATTAGAGCAAATAACTGAAACGCCTCAAATAAACCTTCAAATTATATATATATATATATAGCCTAGGTACAAGCTAAACTGTAACAATGCAATTTAGAGCAGTAGTTGAAATATCCTTTTGTTTTTTGACCTACTGTGTAAATGACAACTGTGTGTTTGATAATGTGTGAAACACCACAAGCTGACTGAAGCTGAATAAATCAAACTATAAATTACTGCCAATCTGATGTTTCTTCTATCTCCCAAACACAAGCTCTGTCCATACCATTCAGTTTATGAAATATCACCAAGTATAACCAAAGTGAGTTTCTATTCATAATAACAGCTGGGTAATTCATCACTCATTTTACTCCATGACAACATAATATACTCCGTCATTGTTGAAGCCAAGAATTATAACAGAGCAATTAAATCTGCAAAAATAACTGCTTTGTTTTTTTTATTTCTGCAGTGACATAACAATACTTTGATCTATGTCAGCAGCACACGATTTAAGGGTTATAAAACAAAACACAGGCAGATAAAAAAAACTAATTACATGGGAAAAATAAAGCAGTAGTAATTATGTTTAATGAACACAGGTTTTTCTTAGCATGTTAACCTAAAAAAATGAATATTCATTATTTTGCTAGCACTAAGAAACCGAAATTATGGCTTTCACTTTTTAATATGCATAATTCAATGACATATATTCTTACAACTGACTTCTCAGTTTGTTAAAATCCTTTTCCGCAAAGCATAAACCTTCCAAAGAAATGAAGTGAGAAATTTTCAAAAATTGTTGCTGTCCAAAACTTAGGAATGCAGACCACTGGTTATTTACTACCACTGGAACATCGTAACCTTATTAAGCAACTGTCAGATATCTGTAGAATTTAACCAACTATAACTTTGATAGAAAGTCTGTGTAGTTTTTTGAAATATTTTGTATCAGTGCTGGTAGCTTTAAATTTGGATCATAGTGGCTACAATTTGACAGAATTAGGCTCAGGCCTGCTTGACATTTTAAAGTTAATGTAAGAATAGAGTAAAATATGAACAACAAGTGAGAAATAGGTTTCTTTATCTTTATGATGCAATCTTTTATAGCCTTATCATAATGCCACACTAAAGAATTTTGCTGCAGGTATATTACAATTTACAGGCTGTTTGTTGGTGGCTGAATAGACAAGTCTTATTTTTGTTGTTTCCCATAGTTTTATTTATGTAAATATAGTAAATTACCTTTGCGGAACAATTAATATAAATGCCTTAGTGTAAAAATCTTTAGATTTCCTTTTGTGGTTACTTTTATGCAAAGTTTTGATGCATAACCAAGGATGAGTGTGGAAACCTGTCTAGAAAGAGTATATTTAATGTATGTGGGTCAAAAAGGGAAAATAGTCATGATATCGAGGCCTTATCTGACCTCAGCAACAACATCTGCAGCGCCATCTTGTGAAAGTCCCAGTGATTTACTTTGATCCGACATTAAGGCCACACAGGGAGCTTGCTCACCCTGAATGGGAAGTCTATTCAGAAGTACATTTTGTCATCTGCCACTTCTGATTGTGCTTTTCCTACAGTCTGAGACAGGACAGTGAGACTACAAGGCTCTAAGGTATGAATAAAACACAAAATGGATATTTATGCGCTATCAATAGATGGCAGTAGTATCACACCACAGCAGAACAAGCAATCAATAGATATATATTTTGTACCAAATCTTCATATTTTGCTGTGAACAAATAATAACTAGCCTTTAGCCACAGTAAAGAAAAGATAAAACTGCAATTATCATTCATCAGATCTTTCATGTTCAGGTAACAAGATCTTATTATAAGATATTTGTGTTTATTTCAATTCATTACCTTTCAGACGGGTTACCAAAACAATGACACACAATTCAATCAAGGTGTCATTGATGCATGTGATGTTATTTGCTAAACAGTGCATCATCAGAGAGGTGATCCTCATTCAATTACCTGTCATGGAAAAAAAAAAAAAAAAGGGCTCTCTTAAGTTACACTGTAAATCAGAAATAAGCCAGAACCACATTGAGACTCTGCTTCTGTCACAGACTTAGAGAGTAATTGCATTTTGTGTCCTATGTCATAAATTAGATCCACTCTGGGGCTGCTGGAAGAAGCCTGATCATGAGAAAACTGTAGGGGGAGTTTTAAGGTATGACAAAGCCAAGAGGTTTATATATTTTCACAGCTAACCAGGGGAGAAAAACATGACACATTTTGCCTCTTGCTGACATTAATGGGGTGAGCAGCGTTTTCAGCAGAGCCTTACCGCAGCAGACACTTGTTATGTGAGAGGTCATTAGCAGCATCTACATGGATGTGCATGTTATAGGACAGAAGACACGGCAGCATAGGGGTCAGGTTACAACCCGCTGTCTTATTATGTGACATTGAACAAACCTCCCATTCATTCTGAAAGCTCATCGTCGAATTGACATGTTGTTTATGTTGTAAATTATGTACAGCAGAGCAGCAGGAAAACTGCCACTCATGTCCCCCTCTCTGTGTGCATGTAGCTAGAGAGTCTCTGCTCTCTATCATTACAGTCAGTCTGGACCACATCCCAAAATAAAGCAATCATGGTTGCTCTGTATGTTGTTTGTGGCTTTAAAAGACACCGTGTGAGCCGTCAGGCTAATACTAGAGCTGGATGTCCGTAAAGAGCTTTGGTCTCTGCATCCTTCGCACTCCCTGCCGGCCTGATGAGCAGATGGGTCAGTGATTGTGTAGTTGAGGCTTGGTTGGCCCCTTCTGTTCTCTGTGAGGGTCCACTCATGGGATCAAAACCCAGGGGACTTGAATTAGAGTCGCTGGGTCACAAGGTTCACAGTCTACAAGCTGAGCAGAGACATTACTTCAAATCCAGAATGTACAAACAAACCCCACACAGGTACAACACTATGCAGCAATCCTTTCCTCATACTTTGCTTCAAAGGACTAGGGCTTCCTGGTCTGAAATATTAATTACATATGATTCTGAAAGTCTTTCACTGTTTTCTTTTCAGATTGATCACTTGTGCCAAAGGAAATGTTTTTTTTTTTTTGTTTTACTTATTTTTGTTTGAATCTTAGCTTATATTTTTATTTTCTCATATTACAACCACAGTAATACTTTATTGAGATTTGAAGTGATAGGCCCACACAAAGGAAAGCAAAATATGGCCAGTCAAGAGGATATATCAAATGCTTTTTAATGTTTACCGCTAGAAATCTAAAAGTGTTTATTTATATATTCTTTTTGGATTTGTCAAATGTTTAACTTATTACATCTACAGATAAAATGTTCTGTCCTTTTCTTGTGCAAAATGTCCCTCAAACTCAGGGAGTCTAAATGCGATTGTTGGTCATTTCCTTGATTATTTAAAGAATCCTTTTTTGCACAATGCTGTCCAGATGTTCCAGGGTAGTCAACATTTAGGCTGTTTAGTCTTCTCAACTGACTGACTTCTGCTGCTACACCAACAGATGGTGGCCAAAGATGTTTCACTCTCCACAACAGACTTATAGAATATATGCAGCATCTTGTTGCAAACGTTTAAGGACCTAAGCTTAATCAAGAAGCAAAATCAGCTCGGTCCCTTCTTGTGGATGGCTTCAATGTTGCATCTGCAGTTCAGTTTGTTGTCCAGGTGAATGCTGATGTATATGAGATTCTTCATCATATCCATTTCTTGTCCCATGATGGAAATAGGGTTTGCTCAAACCCTGTTCCCCTTGAAATCTACAGTCATATTCAGTAAATTAGAATATATGTCCTGATTAGTTTTGTTTATCAGATTAAAAGCTTTTTTTTTTTGTGTTAGATAATCTTTAAACAAGTATTAAACATATTTTTCAGTAAGACCACATTTCTGCTTTCAAAAATATTTTTTATCGGTCTAATGTAATATTCTAATTTGAAATATAATAATTAGTTGTCATGATAAACAAGAGAAATAAAGGTGTTAAAATATCAATCTTTAACTAATTAATCTATATAATATGTCTCACTTGGTGACAGAGTGACTGAAATAATCTCACTTGTTTTGTTCACATTCAGGATGAAAATATTTCCACACCATGACACACAGTCATCCACCCTGGGAAATCACCAATCAGGTGTTGCACAATAATACTACATTGACTGGATCATGCATGGCAACAGTGGACTGAATGTGTTGGATTCTGCAATTTCCTCGAGGGCGTACATCAGGCAGCATGATGTGTCCCTCATTAACAGGAAAATTAACAAAAGAGTTTCCACTCATCTTTAATAAGCTGGAAGCAGACCTGATCTTTTATCATTCCAGACAAGCTGTTCTGGAGGGTTACATTATTGAAGTGATATTTTTCTTGCCACGTCATGTGGAAATTTAGTCAAATCATCTTCAGCTGCTATTGCAGTCCATTAACTCCATTGTGAAGATACATAATTGATGCAGCCTTTGGCTAGAGCTTAATCAAATGGAGAGTGCGCCACACTCCACCACCACCACCTGAAAAATGAGAGACACAATGCTCCACAATGTAGTTTGCATGGCGAGACTATAATTCACACTTTGAATTGATTTATCACCCTTTGACTTTATCGCATAGTGTCCTGAGAAAGACTTACAGTATTTAAGTACTTGAGGGTGGAGTTGTGTGACAGAGTTGTAGAATGGACCTGAATTGGAATCAATTCTCAGAAAGAAAAGACACATGAATCATTCTAGATACAAGTATTTGTGAGATCCTTAACAAATTTAATACTTTCCTTAAAAACTGGCTCTACTGAAAAAGTACTGTTGAAACCAGATATTTACATAGTAGGTACAAAAGACTGGGATGCACAGCGGCACAGTTGGTAGCCGTGTGCCGTGCAGCAAGAGGTCCAGCGTCCAAATTCAATGTTTGTCCTACACGTCTTTGTGGTGTCCCTTCATGGACTGGTTGTACATCTAATATTCACTGACATTACTATGCCTTTAAATAATTTGGGAAAGACTAATGTCACAGCTTAATAAGCTGCTGATATCATATTTGTGTTAACTGCAGGCACACGTATGGGTGTTTTTTCAAGGCACCCCACATATACAGCTTGCTTTTGTGGTATTGAGGAAAAATCAAAAGAAATCAATTAAGATCGCAGGAAAAAATTTGGAATAACTTCCACACATATACATATATGCACAACATTTGAGGAAGGAAGGAGGTTGACAGTTGCAAAAATAAACCATTTTGGTGTAAATCACCCCCATAAAAAAGGAAAAAGACTTTGTGAAAGGTGTTGATATCCACAGTCCAACAAGTGTCAATGAAGAAGGCATCCCTCCAAACGCAACACAAAAAGCAAGATTTCAGTTTACAGATGCATTTTAGGACAAAGACATGTCCTCTGATCTGATAACATGTTTTACCATAACGACCATCATTACCGGGTAGCAGCAGCATGTTGTTTGGCTGGAGGGACAAAATAGAATACATAATCAGAAAACAATGTCATTTGAAGCAACATGTCATGATGTCAACCACGAAGATAAAGCTTGGGCACAAATGGTTCTTCCAAATGAACAACAACTCAAATCATACAGATTTGAGTATGATTTGAGTTGTCTGTAACTTGTTTTCCCTAAGTTACAGAGTAGCTTAGGGAAAACAAAGTCAATGTTTCGGAGTGGCCATTAAACAGTTCTAATCTTAGTTATTAAG
>CAEGAG010254411.1:0-14922 GCA_903067065.1 Brachyrhaphis terrabensis
ACAGGTTGCTAGTCTGTTGCAGTACTGATGTGTCTGTTCATTGGAATTTATTTCTTTTGATCCTCTATACCTGCTTGTGTCTGTTATGAATCCCTTCATGTCTGGGAATCCCTCACTATGCCTCTGAACACCCACCCCCCATATCCCCACCTACTGCTGCTGCTGCTAATCAAAATCCCCAGCTTTGTGCTTCCTATTGATGCAACACTGTAGGTCACTTGCGGGGTCACTATGGTCACATTTCCTGTATATGGGGCCAGACACAGAGTGGCCTCTATGTCATGGCTGATCAAAGAGAAGAAGGAACTTTTGCAAAAAGCTGCTATCTGTACAAGTTTGTGTTTCTGCACTAAAATTGCTGAACAGGTTTGTGCTCTCCCCCCTTGCCTATGTTCTCTGCTCTGTGTTCACTTGCACAGCTGTTTCCTGTTGAATGGGAGGGTATTTAAAAGAAAGAAAAAGGAAGAGAGGAAATCAGTCATTAACCATTGTTAGAAAATCAGTTTGATTCCATTTCAAGCTTTTCAGAAAGCTAGGCTTCAGATTAAGTCTCAGATTTGAAGTTGGCTGTATGACAGCATAACCTGCAGTGTGTTATGCTGCCATACAGCTGTAACCTGATTATACTGTTTCTCTGTTGCAGGCCCTCGCTGTTCCATTCAGAAATCAATTAGCAGCCTCATAAAACGTAGGTGAGCTATGTAGTCCATCGGAGGGAAGAGGAGCGTACACTTACATTACTGCTCAACAGTAGGCTGAGGAGCGCAGAGAAAACTGTGATGGAGTGCAGAACCTGAGCTTGGAGAAGCGGTCAATTGATTTTATGCTGCAAAGAAATAAAGTGAAATCAGCTGTTGCTACAAACAGCACGAAGCATTCAGCCTAAACTGTAAACTCCACAGAAAGCATTCAGGTATATACTGAAAAGAAGTAAAATCCCTGTGTGCAATGGTGCAAGGAATTAAATCATACTTTTAATGTCTTGCCATCAGGACATAAAAATATTCTGCCAGAAAAGAGTGAACCACTGCAGCAAGACATATGATTTATTCACTGATGCAGCTCAGCACTTTTCCTATTCCTGTTACAAAGTCACTCTGATCACATTTTTTAATTCAATGTGCAGATTTAAACCATTTCCTTCCTGTTTTCTGTGCAAAATGGAACTTGTGGGAATTATTTTACAGGATGTCAGCAGCAAACCTTCTGTAACCTCGACCTTTTTGCATAAAAACTGCTATTTCTGTTCTTGTTCTGTTTTGTCTTTTTTTATAGAAAATTATAATTTTGCATATTAACAATAAAATTAAGATGATAAGAAAAATGTTGATGTATTCGGTACTTATTGTGCCTGCCATATGTGAAATAAAGTCATAGTAAAATATTTATACTTTTAAAAAATGTCATAAATGAGTGAGCTTGCAGGCGTTGGTTTATAATTTCAGGCCCTTAAAAAACCCCGAATTTATGCAAAGTTGAGACTCCCAATCAATCAATCAAGCAAGCAAGCAATGAATTCTATTTATTCAGACACAATTCTGGTCCATAAAAAAAGAAACAGACAGAACAACAAGAACAATAAAAATAAAATCATCCACTGCGATATTAACTAAGGCCCCAGTGATTCCACATACTAGAGAAGAGCCTCACTGAGCTTTGAACAGAGTTAGTCAAAGTATGAATAATGCTGTTTACAGGGTCTGTTAACCTACACATACATCTGTACATAATGTTTCAAAGCACAGCAGCACAAGTTGGTACATTGGCATTTACAAACATCTGACTGCCACTACTCCATCTCAGCACCCTAAGCAGTATCCTCATGTCATCATTGTAAGCGACCTGAAATATATGCATACTGCTTTTCCTGTAATGCTGCAACAGGTGGGCAGCATACATTGTAGTACAATATGTTTTAAAGAGTGCAGTTTTGACAGATGATGAGCAGATGGAGAACTTCTGAAAGAATATATTAGCTTGTAAATATTGCATACAACACTGCCTGTAAATGTCTCTATCATCAGATAATGTAATGTCCCAAATATTTGGCCTCATCAGTAACTTGGAGGATGCTGCTAGTCAGGGGGAAGTCAGGGAAAGATAATTTAATGTCTTCTTTGTTCTTGACAATCATGATGCTGCTCTTTTTTGCATTATATTTAATATAATACACTAAGCCATACTGTGAGCAAAACCTTAACAGTTGCTGCAGACGAGCACTTTATGGACAAAAGATCACAAGATGGTCAGCATACATCAGGTGGGTTGGTGGTTCTATTGCCAACCTGACAGACAGTCTTACATTGACTTAGATGTAATGTAAGCTCAGCTAAATCATCCATATACAGGTTGAAAAGTCAACATCATAAAATGTTGCCTTGTTGCACACCATTACCCATATAAAAAGAAGACAATGCAGAGTTTCCCCATTTTACAGACATAGTCTGGTGAGTATACCAATACACTAATATTCTTACTAAATACTTTGGTACTCCTCTCTCATGTAATTTATAAAACGATTTTTCATGATTGACATGATTAAATGCTTTTGATCGCTCTATCAAACGCATAAAAATTGTGGTATTATGTCTCTTGTATAAATTTAAGATTTCCTTGACAGTGCCAAGGTTTGGTTTGAAGTCAAACTGGTTATCACATGTGACTATGAACTTCTCAATTCTATTTAACATAGCCCTCTCATAGACTTTTCATAAAGTACTGGCCAGAGCTACAGGCCGATAGTTGTCTTTGCTATTTATTTTATCAGCTTTATCTTTTACAATAAGCTCTAAAATCACAGACAATGTAGAATTTGATAAAGTGCTATGAATTAAAAACCAGGTGAAACAAATAGCCAACAAAGGACAAATTTTCCTACGAGCAAATTTCAGATCTTATCTGCACCACATGCCTTATTATGTTTCATCTTCATAACAATATCACTAACTTCTTGTGCAGAAATAATAACTCCTCATGCATGTCTATGTTGTCTATAACAACAGGATTACTCTGACTACAATTAAACAGTTCATAATAATGTTCCTCCATAAGTGAATAACTTTGGTCTGTTTACACCATCAATGTTTGTTGACGAGAATGTTTTTAGATTGTTGACTCTTCTTTCCAAAATTTAGTGGGACTATTATGTTGTAATTTCCTTGCAAGTGACTCAGATTTAAGTGCATTTTCATCCCTCTTGATAAACTTTAAAGCATATTTAAAATTGCCTACTTCTTGTAGTCAAATACAGGACCATGTCCAGGTTTGCCTGATTCAGCCCACAGTTTGAAAGCCCTTCTGGCCTCTACATTAAGCTCTTTTGCATAATCATTCCACCCTGGCTTTGCTTTGTGCTTTATAGTTTTATGCAAAGACCTACCTGAGATAAGAAGGGATTCTTAACCTCACAACTCTTTGCCATGTTACTAATTTTTACAGTTTATGTCTGAACATATAACTGCATTTTTTGGCAAAACAATACCGTTCAACAAGGTTTCAGAGTGGATGCAGAACAGATTAAGATTCTGCTCAGTGATATTGTCCCAATTTATTTTCTCTTCTTGGGTGTCATTACTCATGGGCTAAATGTCTGATAAATTGCCCATTTTATAGACAAAGAGAAAGGGATATGATCAGATGTTGTAATTTCATACTTAATCCTGATGGTCTTTAAAGAGTCATGTGCTTCGTCAGTGCAGATACAGTGCTCTAACCATGATGTTGTGTTCCACGCTTCACTGATGGAAGTGTAGCTGTCAACAGGCAAGAGCATTTTACTAGAGAGAATCAACTCATTAGCTAAGCAAAACTTGCTGTTACATCAGCATTCATATCACCCACAATTAAAAAAGAAGTGGATGGATTGTCCTGCATATATGACACAAGATATGCCAGCCTATTAAAATATACTTCTTCATTCTTAGGGATTTCATAAGGTGTGTATATATTCAATATGATGATAAACTTTTTATTTCCAAAATTGAACTCGAGTCCTATAGCCCAATCAACCTCCAGTTTGATCATTTTAATCAGCTGATCGTAACTTTTATGCCACAACACTGCAACAACGCCAGAAATTATGCCCTGCACTAACTTGGTGCAGGGCATAATTCCCAGGAAGTGAGAGACAAAACTGGGAATGTTCTCTCCACATTCATTGAACAGCTTTAGGCAGTCTTAATGTTATTATTGTCCTGTTGGGGCCTTTATGCCTGATGCAGCATATAGAAGCATACACAATTCCAACATCAAGCGCTTGGAGTCTTCAATCCATTCAGATGAGAAATTGCTTGACACCAACAGTACAATTTCATCTTGTGACATTTTGATGACAATAAAGTTTAAAACTTCATCCTCTATGATTACTCTCTCGCCTGTGGTTTTCTATACAAAAATCTCTGATTTTGTTTGAGAACCTCCAGTACCCACTGCTGCATTTGCAGCCATCTTGTCAAATCCTAAATTCAAACTGTGGATTAAAAAATATGTATTGTTTACCATTTCGTCAGTGGGGTTCTGCCCCAGTGCTGGACATTTCTGCTCCAGCTACTGATTCAAATATACATTCAATATTCTGCTCATCTGGTCCAGTCTGTTCATAAACGCAGTAGCAGCATTTTTAACAGAAACATAATAGGCCTGATATGATTACGGGGGATCATCTGGTCTCTGTGTTTGCATTGATTTATGTGTCATTTAATCAGAAGCCTCTTCTCTGGAACAAGAATCATTTAAGGCCAAGAAATGAAATTGCTCTAATAATCATATTAGATGCTGTAATTTTATTTTTTAAACCATTTATGTTCTTTCAGTGCTCATTAAGATAATAAGATGACAGTTGAGTCAAAGCTCTTTTCTTCTCTTCTTGCCTGCAGAGCGAATCAGTCAAATACTTTCTGGATAACATGGACCGTATTGGACAGCTGGTGAGTCTCACTCAAATAATCTCTCTATTTCTTCATACAAGACAATGACTCTCTCCTGTTTGCAGAGCTATATTCCAAGCAAGCAAGATATTTTGTTTGCAAGAAAAGCGACCAAAGGGATTGTTGAGCACGACTTTGTCATCAAAAAGATTCCTTTCAAAATGGTGGATGTTGGGGGTCAGAGGTCACAGCGACAGAAGTGGTTTCAGTGTTTCGATGGGATCACATCAATTCTCTTCATGGTGTCTTCTTCAGAATATGACCAGGTAAGTGCATTCTTAAGCTCACATGCATGCATTAGAATCTAAAGGTCAGGCTTAGAATGTCTCTAAATATTTATTTTAAATGCACACAAATTTAAGAACATAACAGCACACAGAAATCATTTTACAGAAAGAAGATGTTGAACCATTCCTCCTCACACAGTCCTGGTTCCTCACTTATGTTCTCTCATCCCAGCTAACCAAACAGGTTGTCTGTAAGATGGAAATCTAATATGGAGTGAAAATAGTCTCAAAATATCCTCTAAACTTTAGAGGATAAAAACACTAGACTCAGAGAAAAACTCAGATGACCCAGCTTTTTAGTAGCATGTAAACGCACCATCTACACACAAATCTGGGAGCTCCGGAAGCGAAATGAGTCTCAAAAATAGTCGTGCATCGTAACCGGATCTGTGCGTAAATGCAGTTTTGTGTGTGTACTTCTTCAACATTTGTAGGCGTAGGAGGAGGTTTATTTTCTTTTTACGGTTTACAAATCATGTTTCACAGACACAACTATCCAAAGTTACACACAAAGATGCTTACAGGAGTTACAAATCCAGTAACACTCACAGATATTTTCACACACTCCGATACTTTTACACACGCGCAAATATTTTGAGACTATTTTCACTCCACAGTCTAGGGAATTGGATCAATATGCTACTTTGATAAAAGATTAACTCACTTCAATATTTGTTAAACAAATAGTATAGATAGCACCAAAACAATTTTGTGTGTGTAAAACACAGAAAAAATGGCATTACCCAGCCATATGTGTAAATGTGTTTGAAACATGAGAAACAAAAAGTCTTTAATATATAATAATGTTCAATGTGATTAAAAATGTGTTTAGGCTGCCTGAGCCTAACATGATTGATTAGCATACATATGGACATACTGGAGAGCCTTATCATGTCGGATGAGACTCCAATATGAAAAACATAAAAGAACTGTCAGTATAGTTAAAGCATTTGGAGGGAAGTCTGATAGAAAGTGTTATTTACTTTAAATAAAGTCAGTGCTCAGACTGTAAAGCTAAATATTAAAGTAAAGGAGCGAGCATGAGGATTAAATCCTGGCTAAGTGTTCTGGCTGAAGCTGTTGTACTTCATTTATTTTGGTAAATATGAGCAGTTTCTTTGACATGTACTGAAGGTTGGAAAATACTGGTTAAAAATAGCTGCACAGTAAGGAGGACCTGGGTTCAAATCCCAGCCTGGAGTCTTTCTGCATGTTGTCCATACATGCAAATGTTCTCTCTGCATATGGTTGTGTGCATGAATGTTTGTCCTGTGTTTCTGTGATGGACTAGTGACCTGTCCCACATCTTGTCCAATAACCACTGGAGATGGGCACCAGGGAGTATAAATGATGGACATTTAAAAATGTTGATTTATATTTTGTATAAACATAAAATCTGCTGGAATTAAAAACGAGAATTGTAGGTAAACCATCTAAAATATCACTGGAGGGTTAGTTAGTACAAACATCATAATGCTGCAGACACCTTGGTGGTTAAAGCAGGACTGGTTTAATACATTTGTACTAATGCTGCAGCATTAGAAGATTCTTAACAGCAGCACCATTATGTAGGTGGAGAGGCTGCATGAGAGACACTTAGAATAATTAGTGATCTAAATGCAGTGCATAATGTGGAGAGAGCATCACAGGATAGACTATTATTATTATGTAATGCTGATACTGTAAAAATGTTTTTCATGCAGGCTCTTGACTTTTGGACTTACAAAATGGACAAGAATCTCAACATCTGAGATTGATACAAAGCTGCCTTTGTGGCGCACTGAGGAGCCCTGCTTGTTCTCACAGATATGGCTCCAGTTCAAATCAGGGGTCATATGATTATGGCTGAATCATTAATTGTTCCTCTGATAAGGCTTGGAACCAAACAACCCAAACAAAGAATAATGTAGAGTGTGTTTGTGTGCAGGTATTGATGGAGGACCGCAGGACAAACCGCCTGGTGGAGAGCATGAACATCTTCGAGACCATCGTCAACAACAAGCTTTTCCTCAATGTCTCCATCATCCTGTTCCTCAACAAAACGGACCTGCTGGTGGAGAAGATCCGCACCGTGGACATCCGCAAGAACTTCCCTGAGTTCAGAGGAGACCCCCGCCTGCTGGATGACGTACAGGTGATGGATCAGAAACAGGCTTTTGTCTGCTACAGATTGTGAATGTTCATGATCATGCTTTGTTTCAAGCTTTGCCTCTGCCAATATTCCTTCATGATTTGTTTTGACTGTAAGAAAGGAAAAGAAAACAGAAAAAAAGAAAGCAAAACGAGAAAAGAGGAGAAGAGAAACATCCAAAGACCGACTGTGACCTGGTTGTGTCTTTAAAAGACGTTTGTTCTGGTTGTTTTTGAGTCGTTGTGGCTTGTGTAAAAAACATTCATACCTCTAAAACTTTTCAACATTTGTCACATTATGATCACCAATCTCATTTTACAGTAACACAACTAGAGAATAATTCTGGAATGGAATTCTGATCATTTTATGTGGTGATTTCACATTGTCTCTCCAGCAGACCTGATTCAGTTCTTAACAGATGGAGAGTAAATTCAAATAGACCATTTATTTTAGGTTTTTTAACAGTTTATCATAGTTTTTAAGCAATAACGGTAAAACTTCATGGCTAAGCCTAACGTTTCTTAAAAAAGTAGAGCCTCTTAAAAAGTAGAGCTTAAAACATATTTTCATGTTACGACCAGAAAGTTTCCATTAAAAGACCCACATACAGCTGAAAGCAGAAGTTTACACACACCAGATAAAATGACACACACCTTTTTTAAACTACATCCATAGGTTAGCCTCTAATTAACTCAAATGTGTCCGTTAACCTGTCAGAAGTTGCCAAAGCGAAGATATGATCATCTGGGCTTTACCTGATTGTTTCAAGAGATCATTATCATTCTGTAGACATTAACAAATAATTCTCTGGCATCTTATTTCTCTCATTATTGTTTCATTTAGCAAATAAAAATCATTTTGATGATTCCAGCTAACCCAAAGCAAGAGAAGTTTGGTCTGATTTAACTTCAAACAGTGATAAAAACGGTTTGAAGTTTTTATCTTCAAACAGATATGTAAACTAATGTGAATAAGTTTACAGATTTGGTGTATGTAAACTTCTGGTTTCAACCCTAACTGCTTACTGGAAGGAAAGAGATATATATTGTAGTTTTCAAAATTTCTTTAAATTTTGCAGATATAGATTCAAAAGATGTGGCATACATTTGCATCGAGCTCCTTGATTCAACACTCATCGATATGTAGCAGGAGGTGTTTTGGTGTCTCGGCACGTCGAGGAACTGAAAATGTTGCAATTTGTTCTTTTATAAATAATTTATACTCAGTTGATTGGATGGAAAACATCTCTGAACGACAATTTTTAGTAAATCATAGTAAAACTCAAGTCACATTATTTGGTTAAAACCTTCACACAAAACATTCAGACTTGATACTTGGTTCTTTAGCTCAGTTTTGTCAGACTTCTGCCAGGAATCTTGGTTTCATCTTTGATAGCTGTTTAAAATTTGACAAGTTAGTTCTGTTGTAAAATTCAGCTTTTATCACTTACGGATTTTAGGAAAGGTGAAATCTTATTTTTGTTTTAAGGACTTTGAATGACCATTACATCTCGATTGGATTATTGTAATTCATTATATAAAGACATGAATAAATCCTGATACAGTGTCTTCCACCTGGAAGCATTGACCATATAAGGCCCATACTGGCCTCCTTACACTGGCTGCCTGTTTCAAACTGAATAGATTTTAAGATTCTTTTAACAACTTATACATTTTTAAATGGGTTAGCTCCTCCTTATCTTCAGGATCTTTTGAAATTAAATGTCACGAGTGAACTTATCATTTTTATCATTTAGGTGGCTTTTGCAGCATTTTTTAGATTGCAGAATAGAATAGAATTTAAGAGAAAATAAAATATCTAAACAATTTGTAAGTGAAGTATGCATTACATAGTTTTGGTGGATCCTTTTTAGTTTATGGTTGGAACTGTAAAACAGTTAAAGGTGTAGGAATACTTTAATTAGGAACTTGCCACACTGATTCACACTTTCTGTTCCTGCCCTGCTTCCTCCAGGAGTTCCTGGTTCAGTCGTTCAGTCGGAAGAGGAGAAACCGGGGGAAGCCGCTGTTCCACCACTTCACCACTGCAGTGGACACAGAAAACATCCGCTTCGTCTTTCACGCCGTCAAGGACACAATTCTGCAGGAGAACCTCAAAGACATCATGCTGCAATGACTTTCACACTTCTGTGACTGCAACTGTGAAACCCGCCACCATTCCAGGCATGAAGGACTTTGCTCTGACACTCTGATGAACCTTTATAGACACTGACATGTGGAAGCAGAGTGGATCTAACTGATATTTGAACCTGTGGATCCCAGCAGTTGTACATGTATGTTGACCACTGCTTTGAACCTCTGTAAATATGCAGGGTGGGAAACACCAACTATATCTGCGTTAGCACTGAGAGTTTCCTTCCCCTCATGTACATAAGACTGATGACAGCGTTGTCACTAAACCGAGTCGGAGCACTGCCTCCTGGAAGCAGCATGAACCAGATGGAAAAGGCCTCCACCTCCACTACATGTGACCAGAGTGGAGGGTCTGGCCCCTGACTGGTCATATGCTGCGTTATGTGATAAAGTTGCACAAGTGATCCTGTCAGTGAACTTTAGCAGAGAGAAGAAGCGAGAGACCCTCTTGTGCTCCATATCTCCCTGTATTTTGCTCCCATCGTCACACGAGAGAGAACAGCTGCAGAGAAGAAGTCTTATTCTTCTAATCTCCTCTCTCATCTCCTGTCTTCAGCAGTACAATGGACAGACTGTTCGTCTCGTCCCTTACCAGCACAAATTGTAGACAGACTAATTAGAGAGTCATCTTTGATGAAAGAAATACACAACTCCTGAGTTATACTCCTCTTATGATTTGTCTCTGTCTTCTTTAAATACCCCACAAACACACCAGACTTCACTCGGGGCAGGTTTAAAGTATTTACTGGATATATTTTGTTTTTTTTTTCTTTATTGTTTATCTTTACCTGTTTTTTAGGTAAATATGAAGGGAACATTGGAAAATATCTAGGCTGAACTGTAACTGACTTATTTCCCATGCTACTGCTTGGAATTTCAGACTTGTGTTGCAGTTTGAGAGACAAACAGACGTAAACAGTATCCAGGAACCTGAGCAATTGCTAGACCAAAGAAAATTACAGTTTACACATTTGGTAATACAGATTATTTTATACATGTAATACCCCCTCTACATTTATTGATGCTAATGATAAAGATGTCCTAGAACACATAAACAAATCTTTTTTCACAGTGGTATAATCTCCCACTCTAAAGTAAGCACAATTCAACTTTTAAATTATTTGCTTTTATTAAAACTCATAATTTTCTGAAGATCTAATAAGAAAAAAATATCTGAAAGAAAAATCATCATCACGAAGGGTGTGGTGGTTTTTTTGGAATGACTATTCAAAAGCATAAAATTCAATCAACCAGACTTTTTTGTCTTCAAGAGACTTTCTTGATTTAATACATCAGCAAAATGATTGAATTGGATCCCATGATGCCCAATAGTTTTACCAAGAAGAGCCGTTTCTTTACAGAACTGGCCCAGACACCAAGCCCTGTGGTACTCCATAGTTAACTCCACAGTATGAGGAAGATTTATACATAAATGATGCAACTTCAACATGATTCATCTCTTTTCATGCATTTTATACATCTTTATCAATGGTAGCAATAAAAGTAGAGGGCGCTGTATTTATTTTTCTGAATATTTTCTTCTCCTTATGCTCAAAATGGCACAGACCATTAGCTCAAAGAAATTAGAAGGCAATTTTAAATACTGACATTTTACTAGTGAAGTAATTCATAGAAAATCAAACAAAAAACTGCACAAATTCCTAGTAAAAAAGCTCCAAAAATCTAAGCTGATTGCTACCATTTTATAAATAAATTATTTTAGCTATTTAAATATTAGAGGCCCTTGCTTGCAACATTTTAAAGCACTGTGCATTAATATATTTTAGGATGGAACAGAGGAAACAGGTGCTGCACTAAAGCAGTCTGATTAAACTAATTGAATGTTGCTCTCATCACTCTGTTTTATGTCTGCTTTATTGAAGAAAAACATTCAAACTCGAGCAAGCTGGTTCATGCAACAGAGACTTTAGCAGCTTCAGAAGCCAATGTTGATGGAAATGGAGAATCTAAAGTAACAAAGTCATTTCCAGCCTGCAAATGCAAATAAACATCCCTGATTAACTCTTGTCAAATTTGAAGGGATGGAAAAAAAGTTCTCACCCAAAATGCTCTGAACAACTGAAGGCTTGATGCTCTTCATTATGCATCAGCAGTAATTCAAATAAATTATTTTCCAACAAGGACATTTAATCTTCTGTACCTTTAGTTGCATCAATCCTGAGGAAGGTGACATGAGGGTGCATAAAAATGGCTTTTCAGGTTGTGCAGAATGCACTCAAGACCAAACTGTAAATAAATCTAAATAAATAAATGTATTACTGTTTGTCAGGTTCGCCAGAGACAGTCAACTACTGTATGCCTTCGTGAATTTGCTAATTAAAGTGGAGAATTCTTTTTAAATATTTGACATGACTGAGTTGTATTTTGGTATGGCAGCAATAAGGACACCGGCCGGCTGCTGTTCTCACTCCCAGTGTTTCCTCTGCTTGGCCAAGAGGTGGAAAAACATGTCAGTCACTGCACCACACACGCCTTCATTAAAATACTTAGTTGGTTTTCAAAGTGAGCATGTTTTTTTTTCCTTTTATACACTGAATACTGTAAATTTCTGACTGACACTGTGTGTATATAAGTATTACCATGCAAAAGTCTCCAATGATCTCCCATTTCTTTACGTATTCCTTCCAGGGGGCCAGTACCATGCTATAGCAACTCCTGCATCATTCTCAGTTCAGATCTTAGGCACTTTCAGAGGAGTGATTATTGGTTCAGCCTCTTAAGTCTATGAGACAGAAAAACTTTTCAAATTCAAAGTAGCAACAAACTCATTAAAATGATTTTTGCATTTATAAAATTTGTTCTGTTGAAAATATGCGAGAAAAAAAATTGATGAAAAAAGAATATGCTTTTAGCACCAACAGTAGATTACTATAGAGGTGTTTGCTGAAGACCTGGCATACAGTGGACATACAGCTGAAAGATGATCCATCTTGTGGGCTGCTGGGATTTTTGATTTTCAGGTATGACTGTAACTGGTATAAAGTTAACAAGTTCTCACACTTGTTCTGATTTTTCCTAAGTGAGTGTCGTTGCACTGGATGTTCAGGAGGAAAACGTCAAAATGAAGTAAAACAGTTTTAAAAAGGCAAGCAGAAAGAGGACAAATCAGGAGATTCCTTCAATGTTTATGTTTCTATATTTTGTTTGTTTTTTTTCTGATGCCTTTCCTTTGTGCTCTGTGGTGAAATAAACTGCCTTTTGCTGACAGGCTGTTTCTTTATTTTGTCAGTGTAGAGGTCAAGACCCTGGAGTTGGAAAACTGATGAACTAGAATGGGGGAAAAAAACCTTTCCTTGGTCAATGCTTTTCTCATTTTCAGGGGCGGATCGAATCAGCATCTATATGAACAAAGGGAGCTTTCATCCAAATCCAAAAAGCTCCTGATAAGTAATGTCAGACCGACTGTAGGCCTGATTCTACATAATGTAATACAATGCTCATCAGCCACAGCTATCAGGCCACTGGGCAGAATAGCAGAACTGGAGTCGGGCAATATCTGAGTTACCCAGCAGTCTGACCTTTGCTTTGGCTGTTAATCAGACTGGCTTTGCTGCATTGCAGCCCCCAGTCTCAGGAGACAAACAGCCAGACCACAACTTTTTCTCTGATGTTTTAGAAATCACCCATCAGCTTGGATTTATTTACACACAAAGTGAGCCAAATGTAAATGAAGGTCAATAAAATACATGCACATCGGACAAACTCATGAGAAAGTGTGAGATCTCTGGCAGCAGAAAAAAAGGAGAAGAAAAATCAGGACCCCATGAATGGCAGAGTGGGGGAGGGATGGACAAAGGGAGGAATAGGGAACACAAGAAAAAGTAAAAGGAGGGAGGGGGGACGTTATGCTTCCTCTGAGCCCACTTCCTGCCTCAATCCCAAAATGGTGCAACTGTAAGAGCGACATCTCTGGGCCTGTTTCTCCTCCCAACCACACACACACGGACCCACACACATCAGAGAAACCTGAAGAAGCCTCTTGTGAGATCCTACAGAGGGAAAAAAAGGCAGAAAACATCCCCAGCAGACTGAATTACAAGGAAGCTTTAGTTTAAAGAAGCTGAGTGCAGGACAGTTTGTCCTCATGTTTCACTCCAACATGGGGACAACGTGTCTTTTCTATGTGTTTAAAGTTTGCAGTTACCATCTAAACACCTGCACAGAAATGGAGCCAACATGTTCATCCCAAACTGACACCAACGTTTTGCTAAATATTATACCTTGCAATAGAACTCATACTGCTTGAACTTTTTCAGATTTTAACTTTTGAAATATTGCAAACTCAAAAACCTTTTTTGTTTTACTGAAAATTCATGCGGTAGAGCAGAGGTTGGCTGCAGCTCCTCCAGAGTTAGCACTGAGTTTATGTTAGGCCAGCACAAAGTGGTGAAAGATTGTTAGTGGGAAACAAAATGGCATATAGTTTTAAGAACCTTTTATAAATATACATTTAAAAAGTGTGGTATGTGCGTATATGTTTTTGTACCCCCATTATTCTGATACCCCTAAAAAAAAACAGCACTCCAATTGCTCTCAGTTAGAGTCCACCTTACTGCTCCTGTTCTCCTAGTGGACATTACTGAATTTAGGGAACAAGAGTGTTAATCAGACAAGAGGCCTGAGAAGCTCAAGAGCTGTGAAGACTCTCAGATTCTTCACAAGCCATGAAAGGAGACACTGCACACATGGGAAGAAGGACTCTGTTCAGGATTGGACAAAAAAACAATTCTAACCGGGACCCTGAACACACCTTTTTCACTGTGGTGGTCACAACATGCTGTGGGATGCTTCTCTTAAGCATGGACAGGGAATCTAATCTGTGTTGATAAGAAAATGGACAGAGTTAATACAAGTTGATGTTGAAAGCAACCACTTATTGCCCTCCCACTTCATGGTGGGCTTTGTGTTAACGTATCAAAAACTGTACATCTATATTTATTACAGCTCAGAACTGCTTTGGTTTTCTAGAGTTTGAAAGATGTAAGAAAAGAATATGCTTTTCTTCAGTGGACTCTCCCTTTAGGTATATGAACCAATGACAGTTTTTAAATTGTCTTCATTCTACAAGAATAGGATTGTCTGTAAAGAGAGACAATCCATCACTTACAATTGACTTGTTTATGATTATATTACAGGGGTTGGACAATGAAACTGAAACACCTCTCATTTTAGCACCAATACACACAGCAAGACTGGTGAAAGATTGGTTTGATGAACATGAAAGTGAAGTTGAACATCTCCCATGGCCTGCACAGTCACCAGATTTAAATATTATTGAGCCACTTTGGGGTGTTTTGGAGGAGCAAGTCAGGAAACATTTTCCTCCAGCAGCATCACGTCATGACCTGGCCACTATCCTGCAAGAAGAATGGCTTAAAATCCCTCTGACCACTGTGCAGGACTTG
>CAEGAG010254523.1:0-17903 GCA_903067065.1 Brachyrhaphis terrabensis
AGCTCTGGGAAGATATTCTGACATCCTGCAAAGAAATTCAAGCAGAAACTATCCACAAACTCACAAGTTCAATGGATTCAAGAATTGTGCTGGTGATATCAGGTGATATATGTTAACACGTAACTCGGTCTGTTGAGATGTTTTTGATTTAAATAGCTTTTGATTTTAGAACATGTGACCACTTAATGCTCCACATTCAAAGAAAGACCACTTGCAGTTCTTTATAATCCATAAAATGTTTAGAAAATCTGCTGTGCATAATAATTTGGAACCGTATATATATATATATATATAAAATTATTTATTTTAATAGCGCTATTTTTTGGTGTTTGACTGATTAAGCAATTTGTTGGAATTGTGTTTAGTAACTGCTTCTTAGTTGCAAAAGAAAATAAAACATGCCATCAAATGGGGCTTAAAAAGCCTTTTCTTCTCACTATTACAGTCATATCCAACAGTTCCACAAAAGCTGTCATGGTTCAGAGCACACACTGACAGTAAAACCAGCAGAGGAACTCTCTGACAGAGCACATTGTCTTCTGCTCAGTAGGAAATTTCAGACAAATCCCTCTTAGATGCAGGTGGTTGGGCACAAGCAAAGAGTTAAGTTCCCTGGTTTCCCTTCGCTCCTCCTCTTTGATGTTCTGACATCATCGGTCCTGCCCCCTGAAAGATCCCCTTCCTCATCCTCAGTGGCCGTCACTTCCAGTCTGGATTGTTTATGGAAACTTCACGAGCAGCATCAGGAGCAGGTGTTTATCCGCAGAACAAAGTCATGCTTTGAAGAAACTTTCAGTTCAGGGATCACAGTGGATGCCACAGGTGTAGCCGCCGGGCTCGACAGAGTTATGGCGGTTCAAACCGCAATCATGAACCCTCAGTTTATGAGTTTTTGCTTCCCCGATTCTGTGATGGAGTACGACGTGGAAAAGAGTCTGGATGGGAGTCTGCTGTGCGAGGCAGAGAATGACGAAGACTTCAAAGAGACCACCAGGGACCTGCTGAGCTTCATAGACTCAGCCTCCAGCAACATCAAGCTGGCTCTGGACAAGCCGGTGAAGTCCAAAAGGAAAGTCAACCACCGGAAGTATCTGCAGAAGCAGATCAAACGCTGCACTGGTATTATAACACCAGGGAACACATCAGAAGCCCCGGTGAAAAGACAGGGTTCCCCGGTGAGTCAGCAGGGCCCTTTGCAGAGTAAAACTCTACAGAAACGAGAGGGGGGTCAGGCCAACCTGCAGAGCAAGAGCTTGGCTGCTCTCTTCAGCCCTGTCAAGGAAATAAGGGGGGAGAAAGCAAAGAAGCCCCCCATGAGGCACCGTAATCTGCCTCCGTCTTTCTTTACCGAGCCTGCCAACTGCTCCAGAGTTAGCTCCACGTCTGGGATGACGCTGAAGGACTTGGAACGGGGCAACCCGGAGGCCGCAGACTTCTTTGAGCTCCTGGGGCCCGACTACAGCAACATGGTGAATGAGCAGGACATTTATCAAGGCGTGCCTTTGAGGGGGCAACCAGACCTGGGAGGCCTGGACCCTGCTTCCTATGACCATTTAGTTGGTGGTCTCCTCTACACCGAACCCTGGACTAACTGCTCTGGGCCGTGTAAAAAACCCTCGGAGGGTCTGCGGTCAGGTCCACCGCAGCCTCCAGTCTATAGTCAGGCCGAGGACACTTCTGTGCCCTTAGACGACAACGGATTGTGCACTTTGACCTTCCCGAACTTCTTCCCAGACTGCTCCATATCTCAGGTTGCCTATGACTTAAATGGTGGATATAACAGAACTAATTTTTCATGTCTATGAGAAACTGAAAAGCTTGCAGACTGTTCTAACTGTAGAGGAAGACACTTTGATTTTCATTAACATTGCAACTGGGACACCGTTTTCATGTTGCGTCTATGAAAGACCCATTTTATAAAACGTCAAAAGCTTCATGTGTGGATTTTTTTTTCCATCTCAGGCAATTAACAAAGACTTTCTGAAAGGATCTAACTGTAAGGTGACCGTGATGTTTATCCTGCTTGACACATCAGTTTGTCCTAAAGTGGCTGATATTAACAGTGAAGAAGCTGAACTAAACAACAGATGCACTTTTCCAACTTTATTAGTAAAGGTCTGTGCAGCAGCACAGAAAGGGAGAAACTAATTATTGCTAAAACAATGACGACTTCGTGTTTTTGTCTACCAGAAATTTATTCAGAATTTACTTTCAGCTGGTCAGCTGAACACTTTTCGTCCCCTTTTGGGAAGGCATTTATTGTATCTAGCTATTGTAACAGGACAAAATAAAGCTGGTCTTTATTGGTGTGTCTGTTTCCTGGTTATTGTGGATAAGTGTAACACAATTTTTCTCTCAGTGACTACAACTGCATTCTACCTCGATGTGATTCTAGTGTTGAGTTCACAGGCCTGTTATGATAAAAACAGGCAACAAAATTACAAAACATACCAGCTCCCCCTAGTGGCTCTGTTTTTTTTTGTTTTTTTTTGTAATAGTATGAACCCATGGCACAAAGTTTGACAAGTTGGTGCATATGTGTAAAACTCAAAGCCTGGGGACCAAATCCGGGGACCATAACTTTTTATGTGGCCCTCTGAGAAATAGTACTTTTGAGACAACAGTTCTGTGCTTAAATATTATTTTGTCAATCAAATCAAAGCAGTTATATCTGTGTAGAACCAAAAGAAATTAATATGAAAAGATGCTTAATATTTAATTCTACAAAGTAATAGACTACAGTTAATAATATTTTAACAATTTAATGGGTAGTTTCATCAATATATTCTACCACAATCAGCCCTATTGAGTACATTTGTGATCTTCAGTTGGCCCAAAATGAAAATGAGTTTGACACCCCTGAGTTAAAGGGCCAATAATACAAAAAGCTGATTCAGATTTATTTCAAACCTTTATTCCTGTTTATTTTAGATATTATAGCTTACCGCTCATGAAAACTAATTTAGTTTCTTTGAAGATGTATTACGTGAAAACAATGAAAAAGGGATTTTTAATACAGAAATCTCAACTTATTGAAATGGGCGTCCATACGTTGTACAGTATCTGCACTCAGAACTCAGCCTCAACTGCTTTTACATTAATTACAGCATTAATGTGGAGGTGATAAGGAGGTCCAGGTTGCTTTAAAAGGAAACTTCAGTTTATCTGCATTTTTGCATCTGGGATTTTATATTTTTCTTAAAAGACTGAAAATGAGGTTTAGTTTGCTTGATACCAGGGCCATTAAAACAGTGGACAAGTGTGGAAGACCTAGAGGAAAATAAAATCAGCTTCTTTATAAAGCTTGTCAGTAGACAGAAGCAAGAAATGCTCAAAAATTTCTGTTCATGCATTTTTCATCCAATTTTATCGATTTCATGACCGTTTGCACACATGCTTTTCCTTCACACATGCACTAGATGGCAGTAATGGTTCATGAAAGAGCTTCCCCACCACTCCCATCTGGCCGTAAATGATGTACGATGTATGCATATCATTGTAGTCTTGTATAGTAAAAACCGAGTTGTTCATCAAATGTCTGCTTGCATTATAAAAGTACATTTGGAGAAATATGAGCAGTTGTTAAATTTGATATTTAATCACTGTTTTTATACTACTCCCATTTGAGAAGGATTCTCCCAAAATGCTCAGTATTTTTGAGCACAAAAAATGATCTAATGCTCCAATTTGAAGACATGTTCTGCAAGCCCTGTGGTTTGCCTCCTGCCAGTTGGCTTGATTAGCAAATTGTTCATTACTATAATACATCATACACAGGGACAGACCATCATTTTATCTTTCTGTACACTGAAGTACACACACAGGAGGCATATGGATTTTCTGTCCCAGAGTTGACACTGGCTAATACATTCAGATTAGGTCCCACTGATGGCACAAGAACTGCATCCTGCTTTGATTTGATAAATAGTACGGTGGAGATGCTGTGTTTGTCCAAGTGATTAACGACTTCGGAGATTTTGCGCATAGGAATATCGAGACTGGAATGTTCGATTTAGAAAATAAAAAAAAAACTGACAAAATATATTGCATAGATACACATGCCGAATGCAGCTAAAACAAACGATTTCCACTGCAGATAACGTATGTTGAAAATGAATGGCAAAGGTCAGGGGCTCCCAAACAGGATTAAGATCTCATCAGGGACCCCTTTGCAGTCTCATAAACAAAGCAACAAAATATCTAAAGAATCACTGAGTTTTAAAACACTTTTCTTTTTTTGGTCTTCATATTCAATAATAATTACATTGGTTTACCATAAATGTTGCTTATACCTTCTGATTTTAGTTTGCCATGAGTTCTTAAGAGTTTTTTGCAGCAGTGTCGTTGATAGCAGGATCGTTGGACCATTCCATCTGTCTTTTTCCTTGAAACTTGTCAGTTTTGCGGTTGCTATGCTATCCAGAAGAGCAAGGCAGCTTTATAAATTTGATCGGCAGCCAAAAAGAAAGATGAGCAAAGCAAATAGCATTGTGATAAGTTATTTTAGCTTATATTTTACAATGTTGATAAAAACGGGTAATATTTTATAGTTAAAACTTATATAATCCAAAATTTGAGATTACATTTCTTTCTTTTTTTTTTTTTTTACTCACCTTCTTCCATCTTTCCCCAACAGCCTCCTGATGATCCCCACTTTGGAAAACTCTCATAGAGAATAAAGTGTGTTTGGTTTCTGAGACAGATGTTGAGCAGGTTTTTAATTTGTGAATGTTAAGTTTAATTGTAGCAACATATTCTGTTTACTCCTCTGCCTTCTGCATGAATTTTGTAAGATTACTATAATGGTCAAAGCTATTTATTGTTGCTGTTTAATACGTTCCAATTTTACCTTATGTTTCATTGGTATCCTGATTTTTAAATTTTCATATTTTTTTATAGTTTTTGGCACTATAAACAGTAAACAGTAGCTTGTGCTAAAATATTGATTAGAGCATCTCAGAAATGTTCTACTTTGTCTTCCCCTGCAAATCCTTGGTGACTGAAATACATCTGATTTACATTACATTTTATACATTCCCCCTTACTCATTCCTGCATGGGTAATATTTTTCCCCATGTGCATTTTTGTTCTGGTCTTATTTTACAAGCAAACTTTGCTGGTGCTGTTATCAAATTCCTGCTCTGCCTTAAGGGGTATCCTAGCAACGCTAAAGGGCTGTACTTTTGGTTTAGGATTTAGCAGATACCACCAGTGACTGTAGATGTTCATAGCCATAAAATATTGCCATAGTTTGCATATTCCTCAATGACATATCAGAAAAGGTATCAGAGTGACTAGTTTTCTCGAGGTCTATGAACTAATATTGTGGTGCTTGTATACCTGTGCATTAGCTGCAAAAAGAAAATAAACATAGAATTAAAACAATAAAATAATTTTTTTTTTCATGCTTAAAAGAAATACAAAATGATTTGTTTAGATTTTTTATTTTTGAAAACTCACTAAATTTTGCTCTTCTTTAGATTATTGTTTGAGTCTATGTGCTGATAAATCTAGTGATCAGTAAGCTCTGGAATTTGAGAAGTGGAAGTGAATGTGCTATATTCACTGCTTTATCATGTTATAAGTATATTTTGTTTACATGTTTTGTGCGAACACTGATCTTGAGAAACTCATATTATTACTCAATGTTATCATATTGTGAGAATGTCACGCATACTTTATAATGCTACATATCTGCTATAACTTGGCAAATAATTTCTAAAGAGAGCTTCTCTCTGACCAAAGGTTCTTCCTTTTGGTTCTTTTTAAAGATTTCCTGCTACATTATTGAAATAAATTGTCGGCACCAAACAACTTCAGACATACAATTCTGAAAAGATGTTTCATCATGAAATATGTTGTGGGCAACCTTCGACCTACCCACGACATTCACCAACAAATGCTGTTAGTGGAGATGTGACTTTAGAGCTCACGCTACGTTTTTCTACCCACAAGTGGTAAAGGTCAGAATCAGTAGGATCCTTTCTGAAGTCTGAATAAAAAACACAGTAGACACAAGCCAAGGTGGTTTGTAAGCATTCACTTTATATTAATATTTTATCCTTGTCTTGGTCTTTTACTTTTCTGCAATATGCGATTTCAGACAGACTCAGTGTACTTACTGCAGAGGACATCTTTTAGCGTTTGTATTTTGAAGCCTCAACACTTTCCATTTTGAATTTATTTTATTCAGCGTTTGAGCACTGTTCTTTTCCCCTCAGGGTGTTGCGAGCTTGCACTGTGTGTATTTGTTGGGGTGATAATAAAAAACTGTGCAGCTGACAAAAGTCTTAGATCCATTACAGACAACGCAGCTCTAAAATTTTCATCTCTAGAAAATTATATTGACAGACACAGTTTCAATCCAAGCATCTTACTTGGCAGAGAGATTTAAAACTGATTCACTTGCTTCTTGTGCAATGTGCTTCAATGTAAAAAAAAGTCAACATGTGATCATAAAATCAGTGTGGGGGTTTGGTAATTGGAAATGATTTTTTAACATATTTTTTATCGTATTGAGGGTTTACTTAATTAGTTAAGTGCACTGGCATTTTAATTAATATTTTATTGAAAAGTGAATTAAAATCAGTATTTCAAGTTGAAGGTGAAACTCAAATTGAGTCATTTCATGCTGATAAATTTAAAGTGCTTATTTTTGTTAATTTGAATGATTATAATACACACATGATGAAAACAGAACATTATCTGACAAAATTCCAGGAAAAACATGCAATGTACATTTTTACATTTTTCTACAAACAAATTCCAGCGGACACACCGATTTGCGCACACACACTTTCAAATTCACATCATCCAGAAGGACAAGGTCATACCAACAGAGTTCATATTTCATCACAGTTAGGATACCCTCCTCAAATATCTTTTTGTGGAGCAAAACGTGATGACACATGTAGGCAATAAGTTTCCTTATATGGTATGTCTGGAATGTTGATGCAGGATGTGGATAAAAGAAAAAAACAATACAGATTACATAAGATCAATAAAATAGTCTATGACATCTTAAGGAAGACTGAACACAAAAAGTTAGTCTTAAATAAGCTAGCTGTTCTCAAAATTCTCTAAGTATTTATTCTCTAAGTATGGAAGGTTGAGTGGAAAGAAAACATTTTAGAAATATGTGCAAAAAGGATAAATGCAGTCTGTGTTTAGAAGTTTTAAAGCTAAGCCTTTTCAATAGTTTGAGGGATATTCATGAGGTGTGGGATTTGGTTAGAGTGCTTCAAGAACCACCACCATGTCATATCCAGATCAAGGACAAGAGCAACAACTGTCACATTTGTTGTTTTAAGCCATCCCTGAACCACAGATAATTCTAAAAGTGTCTTTCCTGACCTGGGAGGTTAAAGGAATGGACTGCTGCTGAATAGTCCCAAAGTCCTGATTTCAGATTAAAATAAAGTTTGCATTTCATTTGAATATCAATCTCCCAAATTACTTGAGTTCCCACAGTTAGTGATGATAATGTGCAAAACCAATACAGACATCTAGCAGGATATTTTTACAGCAGGTAATGCTTGCCTCCTCCTCTTGACACCTGCCCACACACGCAACCAAAGGTACCAAAAGTAGGTTCGGTGACCGTTATGTACTTTGCCCCATAGGCTAGTAAATTCAACTGACCTGAACGCCATAGAGAACCTATGGAATATTGTAAAGAGGGAAATGAGAGCTATCAGACCCAACAATGCAGATGAGCTGAAGGCTGCTATTAAAGTAATCTGGGTTTCCTTAACACCTCAGCAGAGCCACAGCGTTATCGTCCCCATGCAACACTGCATTGATGCAGTTATTCATGCGAATTGAGCCCCATCCAAGCATTGTGTGCGTATAGTGTACAGTACATGAGCATACTTTTCAGCAGGCTGACATTTATGTTTTAAAACCAAGTTTATTTGCTTTTTTGTTTCAGTGACTGGTGCCATCCAGTTCCCTCAGAACCATCTCTGTCTACTTCAGGCTTCTCTGGCTAAAAAGTCAAAAAGCTTTGACATGATAAATATCTTTTGTCGAAGAACTGATCCACGAGTCACTGAATTATTAAAGGTTCCTCCGTTCCTGTCTGGGTTGTTCGCAAAGTTAAACCACTCAGAGAAGTCAGGTGTAACTGATAGCTAACTCATCCTGTTAGTTATTTTCCACTGATACTCACAGTATTACAAACTAATAGTCCTCAATTTACCACATCTCCTTTTCCAGCTACAGACCAGCTCTCGTTTGCCTTGTTGTAGCTTCATGCCTTTATAACTCAGCTAAGCATATTATAATTTGCAGCTTTTTTCCTTTTGCAAAGGATTGGAGTGATTTATTAAAATGCCAAGCATTTTTTTTAATTGGCACATTTGGTTTTGCACAACTTTTCACGTCTTTCTAAATAATAAAGAATGAACTAAGGATTCCCAAGCTGAGAGTGCATACTTAAAATGCTCTGTGCATCCTGTTCCTCCTTAAGAAAGGAAGTAATCTTGATCAGCTGAAAACATTTGCTGTGTTTTGAAATCCAGAGATTGTATAATATTGGAGCGGCACTTAGATATATATATACATTGCAGAACAGTTGGTTGATAAATGTCCTTTCTAAAGTAATTTGATTGTGGCTTATTCTCAATGACTGGCCTTGTCATTAATATTTCAAGCTTCTGAGTAATGAAAGCATACTCAATGACAAAATTAACAACATAAGCAGAGAGACACTTTAAGGTACCACTTAGCCTGCAGCCATTTTATATTCTGTGCCTAAAAGTCTGTCAACTACCTCAAAGAGCAAATAAACAACAACTCACATTTAATTTGCTTCATTTTTTATCTTTAGGTAATAGAAATACACAATCAAAAGATTTTTGCACAATACTTGTGCAGAAAAATGCAAATCCTGTCTACATTGGCAGACAGGACATAAGATTACATAAGGCTTCATAACACTTGCTTTTCCAAATTCTTGCATAGCCTTCATGCTAAGTGGGAATGTGAGTGACTTTTCTCACCTCAAAATAGATGCTACTCTGTGAAGATCATCAAAGCTGCCTGCCAACAAGGCCCACAGAAACTGCTCAATTATGGAGTTTTAATGTCATGAAGCAGTGCCTCAATTATTTCGCCGCTGCAAGTCCTCCTGATAGAAGAAAATGTATCCCTGGCTATTGTCAGGTGCAAATGTTTAGAGATGTTTGCATCAAAGTGAGCCTTCGTTTCTCTTCGTCTTTGTCTCACGCTCTGGACAAGAAGTGATTTGAAGATTCAAATTAGGTGGTATTCGTCCTAAGATGATGAAGATGTGTTATACCGCCTGCTTGTCCCTTGAGAAGCATGAGAATCATTCAGACTCTGGAAAAAAAAAATCCCATTACCAAAGGCAGATTTCTTCCACCATAATTGCTGGAGTCTCTCCTTTGGGAGGAATGGGAGGTGAAAGATGCCAGAGTCATTGATATTCCAATATCTGCAGGAAAAATCTGGGGGAAATCTATTTTTGTCATTTCTCCCAAAGCTTGGGCTGGCCTTTGAGAAAAACTGGAAAATGATTTTGGGACAAAACAATTTTTCAACCACATTTGTTCATCACTTTTGTTGAAGACCAAAGAAATACACAATGAAGTTACAGAAGGAAATGGGGAACTGGAACACGATACACATTTTTAATTTCATACTTTTTTGAGAAAGAAGCTTTTCTTTATTTTTTCTCCTTAGTAAAACTGATTGAGGTGGAATTGAATAGTTTGTTCATTGATCTTCTTTGTTTTTCTTTCCATAGAATTTACCCCTGGCCAAGTTTTTCTCTGTTTGCATGTCTATTTTCTAGGTAAAGCCATTCATAATACCATTGATGCCATTAAGTTTGTGTAATCTCTTTTTTTTCTTCTTCCCAGTAAGCCACTCATGGCACTTTGTTGGCCACTCACACTGAACTGGATTCTGCTGAGGGTCTCTCCCCGTTAAAATGTAGTCGTTGCTTTCCATAGTCATCACTTGCTCAGGATGACTATTGCAAAGTTAAGGTCTCCACAAGAACCTCTTTAAATATGACATTTCACTAACTGACAATACATGACCAACTGATTTTTACTGTGTTGTATTATAAGAGGTGAGAAAGTTACTTACATTCACACTAAGCATGAAGGCTATGCAAGAATTTGGAAAATCACGTGAGAGATATACTAACATGAGAGAGACAAACACAAGAGAAAAGCAGAGATTATTAGGCAACCACAGACCTGAACCTTCAGAGACAAATAAATATAATTACTAAATGAGCCTCCTATTACCTCAAGAACATTTCTAGGATTAAAGGACTAATGTTCCATGCAAGATCTAGAGAAACTGCTCCATGCGTTTGCAGATCAGCCTAAAAAGTCAGACAGCTGCAGCTGACCCAGAAGGATGTTGCTCGCGTTTTCACTAAAACCAGAAAAATAAAGCACATCACTGCAGTTCTAAAGTCCTTATGCTGGCTCCCTGTAGCTCAGAGAATTAGCTTTAAAATCACTGAACAGTTTAGCAACACAATACATTAAAGATCTGCTGTTGTTGAATCAATCTTCCAGTCCACCCAGGTATTCTAGTTCTCATCTACTCTGCATCCCAAGAACCAAACATGGAGAAGCAGCATTCAGTTGTTGTTTTCAAATAATCTTGAACAAATGTCCAGAAAACTCCTAAAACACTGAAATTCTTTAAAATTAAAACTAAAACCCAACCTGTTTAGAGTTACCCTTGATTCATAATAACTGGAACATTGATCAACATATTTGATGTACATTTGCTAGTGTAATGTTTGTTGCTTGTTTCATAATTGGTTTCTGTAGTATGTTTTTATGTTGGAAAGTATTTTAACTGCCTTGTTGCTGACCTGTGGTATCTAAATACACTTGATTTAAACTTGACTTGACATTGTTGATAAGGAGACACATTGTCTGACACTGTGGACTCCTTTTTGTCCCTGGCTTGCACACATAAAGCACCTCTCAACAGAGCAAACAATGTAAATGTGTATTTAAGATATAATAAAGTATAAACCTATGCAATCCAACCTTAAACAGGTAAAGCAATTCACCTTTGATCACACTTCCTTCACAGGTGCGGGACACACCACGGGCCTCTGTGAGCTGACCTGAGAGATACTCTTGTCAGGTGAAATCACACGGTCCAGACAGCTGTTTGTTCTGCTCCTGCAGTTCCGTTTGTTCAGCTTATACGTCCAAGTCAAACACCGCTGAAATGCATTTGGCATTCTCGTCCCCAACAAGGCCTGAGCTTTCTTTGCGTTTTCCCCTAACCTAACAAGAAATGCTATTAAATCTGAGGAAAATTAGATGAAACAAAAGAAACACTGAACACAATTATCTCAGAGTTTTTACAGGAATCAAAAGCCTCCCGTTACAATCTTCTGTCTCTTTAGAGGAGTACAACATATTAAATTAGCAAATTCATTCAAAATGCAGCCGGAGCATAAATCGTATTTCAGCGTCCCGTTGTTCTCTCACGCTATAACAGTCTCTTTGTTGTCTTCGATGTGATCAATTTATTTTTGTTCCCCTGCATGAGCTCAGATCCGTCATGCTTCTGTATTCAACACCCCGCTGGCTGTTCAGGTGATCTGATTAATGTCCAATAAATTATTGTGTCCAGGTGTATCCTGGGATGTGACTGCTCGGTTTGTTTGTCTTTTCCCCCTGTTTGTTCTGCATTGTGATGCAGGTTGAGTAATGCCATTCTGCGAATGATGGCGCGCCCCCATTTTTAACGAGCTGTTTATCTGCTGTCTGGTTTGCTGGAAGTGTTTGATGTCTGCACACGGGAAGAGACAGTGCCAGGGAGCGAGCGTGAACTGCTTTGTTTCGTCTCGTTTGAAATGAGAAGATCTCTGTGCGCTTTTAAAAGAGCAATAAAAAGATAAAGGCAGGAAGGAACTCAAATAATTTATGGGATTCTGACTTTTGAAGACGTCAACTCTCAGAGTATTGAATTGTGTTTGAGTTTCCTAAGTGATCTTGCCAGTAAAGATAAGTCATCTCTTGATATGGTGCTTTATAGTTTACTCAAGATAAAGTAAAATTCACTGATATTTAAAGAAAAATCAGGTAGTTGCAGCTAGGGATACATTGTGCACACGGGATTGGTTTCAGCAAAGTTTTCTTCCACGCGAGCCCACACAAATATGCTTCTGAGTGTTGTTTTAAACATGCCCAACCCATAGGGGGCAGTGTAGTGCAGAGCTAAAACCTATTTCAGCCAATTAGATTTCTTCAAAACAATCACAACGTCCTGTTAGGAATTAAATATGACACCACAAGGTTCATTTGTGTGGAATCATGTCAAAGCAAGTATGTGGATATTTATGGATATTGTTTTTTGCACATGAACCGTAAATGTCAGCTTTCCCATCTACACATACAAACACAAGTAGTTTTCTCTAATCTGAGAAAACTATTCTCAAGTAGATTAGAGAATAGGCTAATCTATTTAGATCAGATTTTGCTCAGAGTTTTTATAATTGTATTTAATGATAGTAGAGTTTTCTATGGATGAGAGGCTAAAATGTATAAAAATGTATTTGTTTGCAAGATATCCAGCTATGTTTGGACTAGGCCTTTGAATATTGTCAGGATCTTTCCCCTGGGTTTGTAGTTTCATTGTGTCTAAGTTCAACTTTCTTTTGTGTTACTACTGATTTTCCCTCTTTCTGCCCTTTTGCTCTCGTCCACAGCTGTTCCTAATAACCTAGCATACATCATCTACCCATGGTTCATTGCAGCGTAAACGACATGGTGACGTATGTGTGACATTTAAGTTTATAAAAACTAAACAGCCTGGAGTATCTCTATTGCATTGCATTTACTTCTGATGTAAATATCCTCAAATAACTATTGTTACAAGAAATCGTGGAGTTCTTCAAGATGAAAAAAAAAAAAAAATCAACAATTTTCAGCTTTTTTCTTTTAATGAGGCTGAAACCTTTGACAATAGTCCTGATGAACACATTTGTTAAGGGCCAGTTTGTTTTTTTAATCTCTGCATCTGTCTCTGTATTTCCTTTAGTTACTGGTAAAGCAATAAACTTCCTATGTACAGGTCTTTTTTTTATGTGCCTGTTCTAAACTGCCTCATACTCCATTGCTCTGAATATACAGTACAAAACAAATTTCTTCATTGGTGGGTAAATTGTTCTATTAGCAGTCTTCTAAAGATAATTCCAGCCTTTCCGAACATCAGCCTTTTCAATATCAGTACTGTAGCTGTGGCTTCCGACAACACAATTACAGGTTGAAAAAGGTTCATTTTCTGGGATGTATTGTGTATCTCGTGTATCTTTACTGTGTGTGTGAGACTATGCGTATGTGTTAAAAAAATGAAAATTTATCTCAATTTTTTTGTTCCCAACATCCGTTTAGCAAATAGAAAATCCTCCCTCAGAAATCTTTCTGCATGATGGGTTTCCTCTCAAAAGTTTGCAGATAACATAAACTCTTTCACCTGAAGGATGTTGGCTTACACTGCCAAAGCAGATGTGTGTAAATAGGTGAAATCCTCCCAAGCAGCTGCATGTGGTGCTGGTTCATTGACCATACAAAGACAAATGACTAACAGCTGGTTTACTTGCCGCAGTCACATTTCTCAGAAGGTGAATTCGGTTCTTTATTTGTTCCTTTTATTGTACAAAATGTACTTTAGTTTTTTGTTTGTTTCTTTTGATAAAGCTCTCACACAGAATGCACAAATGTTCAAAATGTCTTCGTCAAGCAAGACCACATGAAACATTTTTCTTATTGGGTTTATGCTGTTGTTTAAATGTGCTATTTCATATTGCTAACAATAGGTGGAACAAATATGCATAACATTTTCCCTTTCCCTTGTGTACTGTAATCTGAAAGTGAATGCAATCACATATTGTCCTCCACATTTAATGGGACACCTGGCATAGATGGGTAAAATGTCTTAAAATAAGCTTATCTTTTATTGCAGCAGCATAGTGTCACTCTGTAGAAAATGCCAGGTTACTCAGTGAGATTTGGAAATATTTTGCTACTTTGCTCACCAGCCTGCTCATTGTCCTATTCCATCTTTTTTCTAGCCACACTTTTGTTGTTTCAGGCTGTTTTCACACCTGACAGTCCGGCAGATTCGGTTCGATTGGGGACCAAAATTGCAACATTTGTAACATTTTCAACTGGTGTGGTTCGCTTTCACACTGCTCAGTGTCAAATTAGATTAATTTGTAGAGAACAGGGCTGGTGTTACTGCACCCTTCGACATTTTATTTATTGTTCTGACCGTAGATATTGACAAGCAGAAATACAGCCATCTCGACTTATGAAGACCAACAAGCATCTTGGTGATATGACAGCCATGTTTTCCTATCTCCCATGTTTCAAATGAGCACAATGAATAAGGATTACTAGTTAGAAATGCCTCTGTACTCTAATCAACCTAAAACGAAGTAAATATTATCAAAAGGATTACTTGGGGCTGCCACTAATTGTCACATCAGGTATTAGGTTGAAACAATTTAACTTAATAAATGCACCGAAATTAAAAGTTTGATTTAGCTATTTTTGTGTGTGAAGGTTGGGGAAATAGTATTAAATGAAGAAATGCCAGTCAGATATAAACTCAAGTGGATGGAGGGAAGAGGCATTTGTAGTGCAGCTTAAGAGATGGAAATCAGACTTTGCTTGATGGCTATGTAAATCTTAACCAAAATGTCAACAACTTTGATGAGAAAGACCAAAAATGCAAACAGTAGTTCTACCCTTGAGCAAAGAGACACATTTATATTTTAAGCAATAAAGATTAAAAGTTAGCTCCTACAGCAGACTTCTAATTCTATATTATTTCAAAACCTAGATTAGTGAAAGTCTTAAGTTTTCTGGATATAAACAAATTATTTTTGAGCACCACAACTGGGAATGTTATGAAAGCATTCCTATTCAGGACATTCCACAATCCCACCTGAGTGAAATAAGATATTATATTACCTTTATATTGTAAACATTTTTTATCCACTGCAGATGTAAAATAACCTACAAGAGGTGCTAGTTGTATTATTCTAGCACCCTTTGGTGCATCCAGGTTTCAGATGGCGCTACGGTAGTTATGCACCAAAAAGGAAAAAAAAAAAAATTAGTATTCATATTTTTACAATGGTTTACTATTCTAAACATGTTTTGTAGAACTCTCTGGATTCCTTAACTGCACCCACAAGCAAGTAATATATGGAGAAAGAATTTCAGAAGGCAGGCCAGTAAAAGATCTCAGATATGCAGGTTTGTAAAGATGAAGCTGTTACAGAAAAAGATTTGTAAGATAAAACATTTTCCACTCATCAATAAACACCACCTAAATCTTGTCAATCTGCCAAAAGCTTAAGCAAATCGATTTGAAGTCAAAAGATTTTGATCCTCAACATGAGAGTGTTTTAATGTGTTCCAGTCATATAATGACATAATCTGCCATCTGAATCTGGTTTAGACTGTGGAACTGCAGGCTATATGTAAAATAAATATCAAACTATATTAGTGTCCAAAGTAGAAGCCCATCTTAGCCCATGAAGTAATATTTAACTGAATATCTAATACTATTTTTCCTTTATGAGTGTATATTTAGCTCCAGTTCTATCAATCAAGACAAACACCATTACTAGGAGCGTAGTCCTGTGTGACCTTTTCAGAGAGTGTTATGATAGTGAGAAGGTCAGCGAGTGTCTTCTGTGTTCAGGGGAGGAGGAGGTTGCATTGTGAGCTACTCTAATTTAGATATTACAGCAAGGCTGAAGGGTATGCTGTTAATAAAACGCTCATATAAACAAAAACATATGGCTCACAGTCCAATAAAACCAGGCTTATATTGTGACTTTTTTGACTTATTACATGCCAATTAGGAAGAACAGACAAGAATTANAACAGACGTGCTGTTCGGTTTTATCTGACAGACTACAGACGTTGATAAGAACGCCATGAGATCTAGCTTTGTATAATAGTGTATTAGAATATTCTATAGAGGACTAAATTAATTGGCCTATTAAAAAGACTGCTTCATCAGCAACAATGCTTAATCCTGTGTGCAGTTGCTCTTGAGGTAATTAAGTTAAATAATGCAAACAAATACTGCAAAGGCTTTTTTTCCCCTTTTTAGTTAGTGGCCTTAAATTATTTACTGAGACTAACCTTTGTTGCCAACACGTCAGCAATTTCTCCATCTATGAAACAGAGTAAGAGTTCAGACTCCTCTTAAGGGTAAACCGCAGCTCTGACCTTGGTAATTAATTTCTGTGGGATTTACAGTTAATCACAAACCAGTGACTCAAAAGACTGTTAGTAGATGAGTAAAAAAATATATAAATGGGAAGAGAGTAAGGAAGTAGCAATGAGCTTGGAAATGAATGTCACTTTCCTGTGCTTATCAGAGAAAAAAGGAAAACTAGAACCATACAAATGTGATGATAAAGTTGTTTACAAAGTTACCATAAACATCATGTGCAGCAAACCACCATCGGTTGGCCAGTTAATGTTTTCCGTGGCACTTACATGTGACACTCATTCATTACCCTTCACTGTGTGTCTGTTATTTGCACCTGCATGAACCTGAAAATGTAACATTCACAGCATATCATTCATTAATGTAGAATCTGATGAGCAGATAAGTTGATGGAGCTTGGTTTGCACAGCCAGATCAAAGTGTTAAAAGAACACTTTCATAGCGCTATTAATGTTAAATGAACTCTTTTGCCCTATTTTGCAATGATGTTTTGAAAAAATAAAAAGCTATTACCGTGCAAGCTGAAATGTCAGCTTTATGGAGAAAATATGTCCCTTGAGAACCTTTTCAGATTTGTGATATTTGCACTTGACTATTCTGGTAAGTGTAGGTGTTATCGTGAAATGTAATATCAAGGAAAAATCAAAGCAGAGACAGGCAGTGATAGCAGAGGAGCAAGTGGTTACATTTTTATTTTTTTTTTGGCTCACAATGTCACTTACTGTTTTAATTTTGTGATTAACATTAACGTCATCAATCCAAAGCTCCTGTTAGCTGAATTTCCTTTTAATTAAGGGCTATTTTAAAACTGCAAAGGAAACATGAAATATGTAGTTATCAGCCTTTGTAAGATAATTGCATGGGGGTCAAGGAAGTAATAACTTAATGGGTTTTTACAGAGTTGATGAAGAATGAAAAACCAAAGCTAAAAAAACAAGAAATATTTCGTAATAATTTCAAAAATGAAACTCGTATATTATGCAGATCTTTTACCCAGAGAATTTGCTGTGTTTATTTCTGATAATTTAGATGAGTATGGGTTACAACCAAAGAAAACTGAAAATACTGTTTCATAAAAAATTGGAGTATTACTCAAGTCTAGTAAAAAAAAGAATAACCTTTTTAATACAGAAATGCTATGTTTTGATAATGCTATGCTTAAAACTGCTGATGTGTCCAGTGGACAGTCATTGACAACCTTCACAAGGAGGATAAGCCACAAAAGAATCATTGTAAAAGCTGTGCCCAAGTCTACTAATGGAAGGTTGAGTGGAGGGACAATATAGAAAATGATTCACAAGCAACAGATGTTGTAAACTTAAAAATATCTGCACTGTCAAGCAAATTTATTTCAAGAGTCTTAAAACAAGAAAAAAAGTTTTGTCACAAGTGCAAAAAAATCTGATACTTTTTCAAATATCCCTATTCAAGAATTTTTTACCTAAAAAAATCTGAAGCATTGTTATTTTTTGCTTCAAGTTACATTTAATTTAGTTTTGTCTTCTTCCAAGTAAAACTGCATGAAAGTAACATACAACTACATAGAAGTAGAGACATTAATGTCATTGGTTATAATGGAAACTGTTCCAGTACTTCAATGGGATTGTGTTTTACAGTACAAGTAAGATTGTCCC
>CAEGAG010254602.1:0-63139 GCA_903067065.1 Brachyrhaphis terrabensis
ATAAATGCTTACCTGCGCCGTCACAATGTTGTTTCCTATGAAGGCTGATACTTTCCAGAGAGGAAGGGCGCAACAGACGATGACCCCAATGAGCCCGATCATCCCGAAGGCCACACATACCATCTGAACAGCTGACGATCCCATTCTGGAAAAAGCTACATATATAAAGGTAAAATAAATGCTAAAAATCTGGATTTTTTTTTTTTTTTACAAATTTAGAATTTCTTAGACATTGAGATAAGGTTTTCTAAAGCTATTTAAAATAAAAACAATGTTGAGAATTAATTTGTTTTGTTTCACTCATTGTTACAGTTAATCTGTGTGTTTGTCAAAGCTTCAGCTGGACACACTCCCTCAGACAAAACACTTATTACATGGTTTATTTCGCCACAGAATCTGTGGTTTAAGGCGACGTTTCCAAATCAAAGTCATGCCCAGACTGGCCTGAGATCTCCACCCATTAAAGGCTCAGCCACTGCTTCCCAACATCCAGCAAGGGAGATAAAATTCAAAAATAATTGTAACCATTTTATGAGTATTTGATCACATCAGGTTAACTGAAAACAGGCTTTTAATACCAATGTGTGCAGAAGAATCAGCCACATTTGATTTAAATGTTAAAATATCTTGAATTATTCTTTTTGTAAGTTAAAACATACAAACATTAAATATTATTTTGATTAAATTGAGATTTTTTAAATCAGAAGTAGTAAATTATCATATGAAGGCTGGCACAAAAAATTTAATTAATTTCAATTAATTTATTTCATTTTTTAGCATTTAAGGCAATTTTTGCCCAAACTGGTTGATTAAATTCCAGAGAGAAAGAGAAAAAAAAAACTTATCAAAGATTCTTTTAAATGAATACCTTTAAAAACATGTATTTCTTTAATGTTTTCTTAATGATGTTGTTTATATTGCATGTAAAGACTTACCTGTTTGTCTTCTGTGAACACCTGTAGAGTTTTAGAGGTTTTTGTTGAAGATGTTTTCTGATGCACGGCCGTCTGGAAGCTGCAGTGTGAGGAAACAAACGTTACTTATAGAGGAATGTCAGGAGGAGGTGGAGCCAGCCAGAGAAACACGGAGGAAATATGGAGCTGAAACCAGTTCTGACCTGTACATGTTCCCCTCTTTTTGGAAACAGAGGTCAGAAATTTCCTGGAAAAAGAAAATCTCATATATGTTTTTATTCTGTCACAACAGTGATGCTGTGTAGTTTCTCCATTTGTATCCATCACAAGTTGAAAAAAATAACCACCAAGTGAATCATCTGGAAGATTGCCAGTTTTTCCCATCATTACATCCAGTCGGCACAAACAAATCCCACACAGGTTTCCATATCTGTCCCAGCTCCTTCCACACCTGTCTGTGTCGAAATCGATGACGAAGAGGAGGAGACGAAGACGAGCAGCAGAGACCGTGAAGTCTTGACTCATCCAGTTGGTTTCATGGATCATGAGAGAGATGAATGAAGAAACAAGAAGGAATGTCGGCTTTAAAAATAGACCTGTTGGTAGTTTTGGTTTGCATAACATCAAAATTAATCATTGAAAATAATCTAATATAGAGAAAACAGGAAAATGGACAGATTTGGATAAGATGAGGCAAATGTTAGCCTTGGTTCATTAATGTTCTGATTTTTAACTGTAATAATTCTGATTCTCACTTTGAATTAATCTGATTATTTCAGACATTATTTAATTTATTGAGGAAAAGATACATTAGACCAATTTGACCAAATGGTTGTGCCAACTTCCATCCACCATTAGAGATAATTGAGAAAGTCAACCATAAGATTTAATTTCCATCCTTTGTTCTTCAAATTAAAAAGTTTTCCCAACATAATTTATCTGTTTAATCAAATCAACTCAACCTGAGTTTTATAGGAAACTTTATTTTTTAACCATTCTTGGGTGGATTTGAATGGTTTTTATTGTCCTCCAAAAACACACAAGCTAGATTAAACCCTGTAAGACGACGTGTTGTAATATTACAACATCTACAAATATTGACTTTTCTTCTGTTTTTAACTCAAACTTGGAGATTAGTAGGAGTAGTTTTACTACGCTGTACTTTTTACTTTTACTTGAGTAATATGTTCCTAACACGTTGCTACTTTTACTTTAGTAAAATTTCTGGATACTTTACTTATGGAGATTAACTTCAATAAATGAAAAAAAATATTTAAAAAAAACATCAGGAGATACAGACACAACTATAGATGACATTAAAGTGCGACTTCTTGTTTGTTTTTTCTGAAATCTGATTTTTTTTGTGTTGTTCCTTCTACTGAATTATGTGACGACAGTCAGATTTCTGTGTTTTTACGACTCCAAAGCGACTTGCAACAAATTGGATTTTTTTGGACGTGAAAAGATCAGAATCGGGTCTCATATGGGCAAAAAGACCTGATCTGTGATAAAGCAGACTATGACAGCTGGATCAAATGGAAGATGATGGATGGATGGATTTTGTCACCCAGCAGAAAGCTGAACATTTGTTTTATTTTTTCTGTGCAGAACTTTCTTCATCGCAGGGATGATTGAAAACAGTTTGTTTCATTCATGAGAAACAAACTGTTTCACCTTATCAGCTCAGATGTCACTGAGACGGTTTCCAGACGCTAAGCGGCTCCTCATTGAAGAGTTTTGTTTGTCAAAGCACCATCATGTCAAAAACCAATTTATGGATTAGCTTTTGATCCATAAATTGGATATTTTGATCCATGAAGCTAATCCATTAATTAGCTTTATGGATTAGCTATATCCATAAAGCTAGTTTATGGATAGATTGAGTTTGCAGAATCCTGCAGTAAGTTGATAAATATTCATATATTGACCTTTATTTCTGACAAAGTGATCAATATCAACCATCACAGTGTTCCCTGAAAGCTGAAAGCGTCCAAACTTTTCACCACATGAAACAAAACCGTCAAGTTGAAAGGATCGAGGGCCACAAAATATAATGTTTTTTTCTATTTTGATTTTTAAAAAGTTTTTTTATTTGCAAAATATTTCCCTTCTTGCCTGGACAACTATAAACAAAACAACATTTTTATAAAATTAAAGAAGCCTGATTTCTGCATAAACGGGAGCTGGAAATCATTGAGCATTTGAAGCATATAAAATCTGCAAACAACGTCCTAAATGTTGATTGTTTTCCACAATCTGTGGATTTTTTTGTGTTTGTATACTCAGCAAAATGAATATGGAGCGCTCGGTCGTCATGTTCCCACAATCTGCTCTGGAATAAAAAACCCTGGATATTTAATATAAAATTGAATTAACCCTTTTAAAAGATGTTTTAAAAGCAGTAAAAATTTCCCTGTTGATTATTTTTATTTGAATAAATATAAGCTAGAGCTTGAAAACTAAGTGTGCTCAAATTTTAACTGCACAAATGGCCCCCGGACCAAACTTTGGACACCCGTGGCTTAACGTAAACCTTGTGTCACTTTGTGTTATAACATTTAAAGCGTTCATTATTGCATTTCATGGCTCATACAAACACATAAAGCACGTACATTTAAATGTAAAGTTGCTCAGTAAAGCATGAAAAAACTGGACAAACTCGCAGATATCCATCTTGAAAGGAAGACTGAACGCATCCCGAAAAGCTTTTTTCACTGCAGCTTTCCAGTACACCACAAGTGATATTATCATAAGAGTCAATCCAAGCCATAATATAAGAGACTGAGTTGCACAGGCTTGATAATCTGGTTCAGACGTGCTGGAACAAAAGTTTCAGGACAGTTGCTCTCGAGGAGTTGGAGACGTCTGATCTGCTGAGATTAGGCAAAAAGGATGTCCTAATATTCCTCTCTCTGGAGTGTTGTGAAATGTTAGAGCAGCAAAGAGCTGCTATATTAAATAGCAGAAATACCAATCCATTGTCTAATGCAAATGAAAATTGCTTTTGGTTTCTTTCTGAATTTTATTGAGCACTTTGAGATTGAAGAATTCAAAGTGAATTACCAATCAATAAATGATCATCTTGCAAGCTGGCTAGTTGAAGTTTTTTTTTCTGCTTATTGTGATGTTTTCTTACTTATACCTAGTAAAAATATTACATTTAACAAAAGAATATTACATCAGCTCAATTTCTGTCCATTTTTTATTAGCATGCATTAATGACTATATGTTGTTTATTCTGAGAAATACGGTGCTGTTATTCATATTTAAAGCAAGTTTTAAAAACACATATTATACACTTTCAGACGACTTAAAATATAATTAAATTGTTGGGTAAATAAAGTCACGAGTAGTTAAAAAACAATCAGGTGTGTCTTTAATAAATCATGAAATTCTGCAACTATCAATTATACCACTAGGTGGCGACATTTTGAAGGTTTTCATGAGCTCACCTTCACAGCCGTTAAAAACTGCTGTGGGTGGAGTTTATTTTTAAGACAGACATAGCAAATAGCCAATCAGATGCAATGGAATTGGTTTGAATGACCAATCAGCGTCTGAGAAGGCTGGGAAGAGTTGGGTTTGAGTCAGCCTCGTATATCGCCGTAGATGCTCGGCTGAAACGGCCCTCTTTTAAAGTTCCTGGGGGCGAAGAGTGGAGCGACCTGGACAAGGCAGGAGAAAACGGGGCCAAGATTTAACCCTGTTAATAAATAACTCATCGTTTTCCGTACCGGGAGGGCAGACACCGCTCTAGAGAAAAGGTTCGGGAACATTTTGTTATCTTAATGTGTTATTACAGCGCTTAGCAGTCGCGGTACAGTTGTGCCGATGCTACAAAAAAAAAGTGTAGCTTATGCTACTTGGGTAGCAGCTTTAGCTCGGATTAGCTCATTGATTGTGCTCCTGTTGCTCGGTTTTGTCGGTGTCGTTTGCTTCTGAATGCGACCGACTACATCTGTAAAGCAAATTAAATAACACTTGGTCCATCTTCTCTTGTTCTCTGTTTTGAATTTTAAAGAGGTGCGACGCATAAAACCGAGGTCTCACTTCCCGATAACGTCAGAAAATTCAGAAAATGGCGGAGCCGGACAAATTAAACATCGACTCTATAATTCAACGTCTTTTGGAAGGTAAGGGGAATCCAAACCAGTGTGAAGCTTTATTTTCTCTCGATGATGGTGAATTGTTTTTAGACCTTTACCCGGGAGATCGGTGCTGTGTGCGGTGAAGTAGCCTACATTAGACCGGTGCTGCTCTCATTGGCAGCGGTTGGATTTTGCCGGATCAAAGGTTGGAACTGAATCAACTGCGTTTCATAGATTTATTTCTGTTTGCACAGAGAGTTCCCTTTTCATCACAGCCTATTCTCACTCTGTTTTCATTGGAGATGCATTTAGGTGGGCAAATTAAAAGAAATGCGTGACGTTACAGTGACGTACTGTGGATACATCATATTTTTTTTCTTCTATGTTTTTGAATCTATTCTGCTAAACTAGTTTAATCTACAGACTATATAAGGTCTTGTATAAAGCGAAATCCTAACTGGAAGCGTAAATAATAACTAAATTTATTTATTTTGTGTAAATACTATAAGCAAGACTAATAAAAATCATTGTTTGAACTTCTAACATTATCACTTTTTCCTCACGTCCTCTTTAACTTGCTGCTTCTGGTGTAAATAGCTTTACACATTCACAAAGAGAAGTTTTTAATTTTAAGCCTGGCAACCTATGGAAGCCCTAAGTTTAGATAAACAGGAATAAAGAACATTGGTAAAAAATGCATAAATGGGAAGTTGCGTGAAAGGAAAAAAGTTCAAGGTTCACGAGCAACAGATTTGTGCTTCTGAAGATGCTTGTCACAATTAATCAATTAATTGCATGATTAAGCAAAATAATATTCTTTGAAGAGACATCATAACCCATTTTATTTATGGTTTTGGTTGTTTGTGGTTTTTATTTCTGTTTTATGTATTGTTTTTGTATGTTGTATTCTGGATATTTACAATATCTTCCAGTTCCAGTGTTAAGTGTTCTTTACAAAACTAAAGTTTATTGGGTTTTTTAATAGGGTGAAATTGCAACACACTACTTGAAAACAGTCTTAAGATAATATTATCATTTATTGCAAAATTTACTTGGAAAATCTATCGTCCAGAAAAATTTGTAATCATAACAGGCCTACATATCACTTGGATTTGTGTTGTTTTTCTCATATTTAGCCTAAACAAGTGTACCAGAAGTCCACAATGCTGGTTTAAGTTTTTTGAATAGGAAGAGGAATTATTATTTGACCTTTCAGATTGTGATCTCTAGCTGGTTGGTGTGTCTGTGATGTTTTACTGCTGGAGTTGGTGTTTATATTTGTGGAAACAAAACTTGTGCTGATCTAGCGCCTGGAAGAGTTCAAACTTAAACTTCCCCCGATTCAGGAAGTGGTGAAAATATTCTGCAAAAACGTGTCACAGCTTCAGAAAGCATGATCACTAATTTCCACGTATTGCGAAAACCAGCACCACACATCAGTTTTATGTGTTTAGGAATAAACAGTTTGTTTTTTCCCCCACGTTGTTAATCTTTGCACTCGGGTTTTACATTTAGAGGAAAAGTTTAGAGTCAAACTAGTGCAGTGAAACACCTCCCTAGTGCTTGTAGACCATAAATCGGCTGCTAATTACTGCAAATTTCAGACTTTTTCCAAAGCTTAATACTTCACCAGACGTATCGGCTTAAGTGATTTTATCGTTTCATATGCAAGATGTGAAACAAAAAGCTACAGTTTGTTCATGCGTGAGTGGACACACAACAAGGAAACCGACTAGCAACTCACTGTTATCGCTGAGAAAACGGCAGAATCACCGTCAGCTCGCAGCGACTGCAGGTGTGTTTTCTGGTGTTTGTTTATGCCACATAACTGGGAGCCAGCAGAGCATAAACATGATGTACGTCTGCTCTGAAGGAGAGTTTGAAAGGAAACAGCTGACTAACTCTTTCAGCACTTTGTCCTTTTCAGAATCAACTCCTAATGTTTTTGTTTAGTTTTGGGTGGAGAGATTTAAGTTTTCTAAAAGTAACTTGGAAAGCCATTATTATGTTGCATTGTTCAGGGAAACTAGTTCAGTGAAATTGTTCCTGCAAAGTAATTCAGATTTTTTTTTTTATATTTCTGTGCACACACGATGAAAAGTTTAGCTGGATGATAAATTGTCCCATAAATTATCATGATAAATGATAATATTGTTACTTTGAGCGCTAAATCAATTAATCGCATGATAAATTAAAACAAGCTCAATTATTTCTATTTGCATGAATTATCATCTTTTCCTTTTCTCTCTTTCTACAAAAACTAGATGATAAAACTCTGGGGATTTGGTCTAATTAGCCTTTTTTAAAAGGGTAATTTTATTGTTTTGTTGATTTATTTTTGGATATTTAAAATGTCTTCCAGTTCCAGTGTTAAATGTTTGTTAGAATTTAAAGTTTTTAGATCTTTGAGAATGAGTTCTGGCATTATTATGCCATTAAATTACTTATATTATAATTTACAGTAATAACTTCAGGGACAATTTTTTGTCCAGTAAAATTTGTTATGGTAACAGGCCTAATTGAGACCATTTTTGAGTAGTATATTGATTATAGCATTATGCTGCAAGTTCACCGTCTCAAAGATAAATTAAGTTTTATTCTGTAAAGAACGTCTAACACTGCAACTGGAAGACAGTTTGAATATAAAAAAGATCATTCAAACACAACCAAAACCATAAATAAAATGGATTATAAAACTAAGATCCCCTTAAAAAAATATTAGTCATCAGAATTGCAATTATTGAGCTAATTTTATTTGATCGTGCGGTTAATTGATTAATTTCTTATTGAAACAGGATTATATAAAGCCAATAAATCTCAAATTCAGTCCTATTAAAAAATGGAAACTACATTTCATAATAAGGACTGTTAGTCGTCGCTCAGGTTGATCTAATGGCTGGTTGGTCTTGTTGGCTCCTCCAGAATCTGAAGCAGAATCTCAGCCAGACTGTCGGGTCGTAACGTCTGAGTGGAGATGTTACTGTTGTGGCTTATGGATCTGAAATAGGGATGCACCAATTTATCGCACCGATTCCCTTAGTTTTGGGTTCTGTGCTCTTCTGTTCTCCCTGTGGAGAGGTTTGACTGACAGACCAGGGCATGTCTGAACGTCTGCAGTTAGCAATAGTTGCCCCTTTGTTGCCAACTCTGCAGCTTTCTTGCAACATTTCAGATAAAAAACAATGGTATCAGCCAAAATTTGAATCGGCAGGTCAGACTCTTTACAGATCGGGGATCGGCCAGAAAACTGCAATCAGTGCATCCCTGTTATAACTCTACACATGGGGTTGCCACTGTTTGTTTTGCCTTCCACTCAATTTTCTATTAATATGCTTTGTTGCGGCCAGCTCCTTTAGCAGTGACGTTTTGTGGTCTACCTTTTCTCTGGGACGTCGTCATTAGTTTTCTTCCTTACAGCTTTATTGACTAAACTGGGGGAGGAAAAGACGGATTTCTGTTATAAAACTAAAAATGTGCTCTTTAATTATCTGAAAAGCTTAATTTAGAGATTTTGTGAGCTGAAAAATTAAAAATCTGTTAATTATTCTTAAAATTCTCTTACAAAAGTTAACAGTTTTCTTCCCCATTAGTGTGTGTCCTCCACGTGTGTGTGTGTCTCTTTAATTGGGTCAGAACCCGAGCTCACTGGCTGGTTCTGTTTGTGCCGTTCTTCCAGAACAAACAGCAGAAGGTCTGATTCCTCCCCAATGAGGAATCAGACTCATTGCGGAGTCTGATTCCTCATTTTGGAGACTTTGGCCTCTCCAAAGGCCAAAGTCTCCAAAAGTATTTAAGTTAAACAAAGGTTGGGACGCTGATATGGTATTGTTTTATTTTTTAACAAACGATACTTTAGAGAAAAGAACTGCAGAAAAGCCATGAAGGAAAAACATAATTCATTAATTTAATCCATTGATCGCTGATTTCTGTTTCCCTTTTGTTCGGCGTTTGAAGCTGCAGCTGCCTGCAGGTTTTAATATGCAAACTTTATACAAAAGCTAAAATAAATTTCCCTACATCCTATTTTAATCATATTTATTGGTGTAAATAATTTGAATGTCTGAGTCCAATTTGAGTAAAAAACACTAGAAATCCAATGTTTCATTTTGCACTCAGACACAAGACTAATTTTTTATGTATTTCTAGTTAAGTCCAGTAATATTTCACACTGAATACTTTGTGTTTGTAAGTGTTTAATAATAAGAGCTCAGTTTTATTTAGTTTTTTTATCATGAAGTTTATAGATTTCTACAAAAACGTTTTTGTTGTAAAATGCAAAAAATCAGCTTTTATTTAAAAAAAATCTAAATCATTTTTTGAAGAAATAATCAAATATTCAAAGATATATGATAACAAGTAACTAGCAACAGCCATAGAAATAATTTAAGTTGGGTAAAGAAAATATTCACACTTAGTGCCTTTTTTATTATTATTTTTTAAGCTTTTTCAGAAAAAGCTGTTTGTATAAAAATAGTTTTGTTTTGCTCTTCCACAGGAAAGTGGTTGTTTTGGTGAGTCAAGTTCCTTTTATTTATGTAACACAAATATCAGTCAGAAATATTTTATCTGGACCTAAACTGGTTTAACTTTGTGCTGGGTTTTTTTTAGCATTCCTGAGCTTTAGGCAGGGAGAAACCTTAAATCTGGAAACATCAGCAGAGAGAAATACTTGAGTTTAAAAATATTTAAATCAGTACTAATGGGAAATTTCTCCTATCTCAACAGTCAGTATGATGGCCTTCTCTGCATTTAAAACACATTTATTTAAGTTTCTGATTTTTGTTTCATAAATGTGAAGTTTTTTGGGGGGGAAATGTGTTTCTTTTGATAAATTTACTGCCAGATTTAAATACATTGGCTAAACAGGCAGCTAATTTTACACTATGGAGAGATGCTGCAAGTTTATTTATTCTGCTAACTCATAAAACTAAGTTTAGAAGCATAAATTTAAGTTAGTTTTATGTTTATAGACAATTAGAGGACAGTAGAATATGAAGCTGTTTTATTCCGACTTTAGATTCAGGCTTTCAGGTTCTTTATCTCCTTTCAGTTAAATGAAAATGTTCATTTAATCACTTAGAAATGCATTTTCACATCCAGATTTCATGGTTACAGTTTCCACTCATCATTAAAAAAAAATCTTAAATCAAGGCCTTAAAATGTCTTGAAATCATAAAATCATTAATATCACCTTAAAAACTAATTTTTTTAAAGTGTCTTTGTACTCTTCAACACATTATTTTATCGGTTATTTGCTGTTAAACCATGAGCTGGTTAGGCTTGTTGCAATAAATCAATTAATTGCATGATAAATTAAAACAAGCTCAATAATTTACACTTTTATGATTTATTGTTTTTCTCTTTCTATCAGAAACTGTATGATAAAAGTCTTCAGTTTGGTAAAAGCTAATCTTTTTTTTTTAAAGGACAGTTTTGTTTACAGAGACTTCATGATTCCTTTTATTTGTTGTTTCTTTTGTTTTATTTATTTATTTTGGATATTTAAAATGTTGTCCAGTTCCAGAGTTAAATGTTTGTTAGTGTTTAAAGTTCATTCATCTTTGGGAGTGTGGTCTTGCATTATTATGCCATTATTACCACTGTATTACTTGGAAATAGTCTCAAAACAACAACTTTATTGTTTATCTTAACTTCTAGAACAATTTATCACCCAGTAACATTTGTTATCCTGACATTAGTGTGAAAAGCTGAAGCTGTAATCAGACATATCATCTAAAAGTTCATATTTTGTTGTTTTCGTGCTCCTCAACATGTTATTCTATCAGTTTATTTGTTGTTTTGGGGTCAGATGGTAACGTTCTGCGTTCTCCCAGACTGTAATGAAACGCGGTTCTGTTTGTTTTACCCTCTAACGAAGGCGCTGGTCGGGATCATTCGGTTCTGAAATCGCCTGCTGGGAGCAGGATATGCTGGAGTGTTTGTCCATGGATTGTTGTACTTGGACCGTGATAAGGTTGTCTGCCAAGCACAGGAGAAAACAAACAGGCCTGATAGTGGCAGTATTTATATCCTGTTATGTAACACTTGGTTCTTTTTTTTTTTTTTTTACCCCTGTTGGTGCGTCTGCTTTTATTGTTGGGTCCAACTCCTCGGTGGTATCGATCCGAACTACCAGATAATGAAGGAACGACGCAGCTGCTGCTGAAATAAGACATTGATAGATGTCTTATTTCCATCAGCTTCCTGTGTGCTGGACCAAACCAATTAAACTTGTTTGGATAATTAGCAGAAACAATCGGATTAGCTGCTCAGATCTGAAGTGAAGCAAACTGATGGAGCGCCGCGGCGGTTTGTGGCCCGGTTACCGATCGCGGCTTTCCTGTTGCACTGCAGCAGCGTTTTGTTTTCAGAGTGTGTTAAAGCCCTTTGTGAACCCCTCGTTGTCGCCCACTGACTCTGAGGCTAACTTTGGAGTAAGCTCTGTCAGGGCTTAGCCTGCGGTAATCCCGCTTTAAAGCAACAAGCAGCAGGCTGGTATTTATATCCACTTTCCCTGCCTTTTCCGTCACTTTGCCGTCCTTCTGCCTCCACTTGCTGATTCCTGCTCTGTTATAAATACAGCTTCATGTTTAACACTTAGCTTTAATATTTCCCATATTTTTAGTGATGCATTTACTAATTTTAACCTGATTTATTTCCTTTTGTTTGGTTTATCTATTGATAAAAGTGTTGACTTTCTGTTTAGATGTTTCTAAAAGATGTAGAAAATCTAAAATAGTCTTACATATTGCCACTAAGAAGAGATATTTCTAATTGTAATAAAACTACAACTATTAGGCCTGTTGCATGAAGTCAGTTGAGTTTGTTTTAATAATAAATTAAAACAAACTCAATTTCCATTTGTATAATTTATTGTTTTCATTTCTACTAAAGCTGGATGATAAAAGTCTTCATTCTAGTCTCTACTAGCCGTTTTGTTGAAGGACAATTTTGTTTAGCAACTTAATAATTAATTTTATTTGTTGTATTTTTTATTTATTTTGGATATTTGAAATGTCTTCCAGCTCCAGTTTTAAATGTTGATTAAAATGTAAAGTTTATTGATCTTTGAGACAGTTTTCTTGCAGTATTATGCCTTTATTACTGTTGTACTGTTTGAAAAATAGTCGTAAAACTGCAATATTATTGTTTATTGCAGTAACTTCAGGGTAAATTTAGCGTTACTGGCCTAAACAACATTGCATTTCTGAGGTTTATTTAGTATCTACCTTAGGTTAAATATGTCCTGCGTGCCATAAATTGTCTGTTTTTTGTAAACTATTACCTTTATTATGTTTTTTAATTGACCATGAAACAGAATATCAGATGCTTCATTGCAGAAATAAACAGGAAGCAAACAGATTTCCAGCAAACGGTTCCAAGTCTGTATCTGTTACTGTATTGTGGACTTTATTGCTGCTTAATGCAGAATATTTAAAAAAAAAAAATTTACCTTTGCAACTCACAAAAGTAAGAAACTTTCAGCCTAAAACATTTGACAGTGATTGAATTGATGAACCATTATTGTTATTAAAATAAATGTCAACTAATTAAATGATTAACTGAAGTAAACAGACTCAAAAAAGGTGATTTAATGAGAGTTTATCACACTCAGAGCTCTAATCAAACCAAAACGTTACAAATAATCGAAACATTTTGCACTTAAGTAAAAAAGCATATTCTAAAGAAATGCTGTTTTTGCATTTTAGGCAATAAAATGTTTGAATTGAATCAATTCTTTGTTTAAAACTTTTAATGTGTTTGTAAGATTGCAGCTTATGTATGTAAATGAAAAATCTGCAGAATAATCAAGAATAATTGAGTACAAAAATACGACTCTCAATAAAGATCTGTTGTAAAATGTGTTGCCTTGGTAACCGCCCCTTCAGTAAAACCAATAAAAGCATCTTGATGTCAACCTGAGTGGCATTAAATATTTAAAGAGTTGTTGTCTTTCTGCTTACAAGATCATCTACCTGCTGTTAACTGTTTGACTTGTTACTGGAATCCAGTTTTTTCCAAAATGTATTTAAAACTTAAAAGACATTTGTTACATTTTAGGTTTTGGTTTCAGTTTTACTGTTAAAATATTTGATTTTTAAAGATAAAATTTGAGCTTTAGATGGATAAAATGATGCAGAAAAATGGCCCAATTCTACTAACTTCTCTCTTATAATATCTAAAAACATTTGAAGATGTTGTTTTATTCTTATCAACTTGAGTGTAAGTTTATTTAATTTTTCCCAGGAGAAAAAAAAGCTTTTATTGTGTTTTATTCGGGCAAAATAAATTTTGTTGGACGATGATAAATTGTCCATGAAGTTATTGCAATAAATAATCAGATTTCGTAATCATAATCAATTACAAATAAACAAATAAAATAAACTAGGAAGTCTCTGTAAACAAAATTGTTTTTAAAAATTGGTGAGTCCAGACCAAATAACTAGAGAGAAAAGAGAAAAAAATGATGAATCATCCAAATGGAAATCATTAAGTTTGTTTTAATTCATCATGTAGTTAAATGGCTTATTGTTTATTATGACAGACTTACTGGTTTAACATGAATTTCCAGTATAAAGAGTCTCGAACTGGACTTTTTAAAAAATCTGTTTGGGTTTGTTGGGCTCGCCTTTAGTTCATAGCTACTTATTGATCTCACCGTTATTGATTCAGTCATTGATACGAACTGAACCGCTGCAGCTTCAGGGCGCAAACATTTTATACTTTTACAAGCCTGGTTTTCATGTGACGCGGCTGAAACGTGTTCAAATCAGAAGTGGTTAAAATCCTGGGAAATGATAGTTTCTGTGTCCATCATGGCGGTGTGTTTTCCCTCTTCGGTGTGTGTGGTACGTGTGAAAACGCACGATAAGCAGACACTCGATAAACCTGCTGAATTCCTGAGATAACGCGAGCGAACGAGGCAAGGACAGAATGTGCGCTTACTGAGAGATAAATAGGATTTAAGTTTATTACAACCAAACTAACTCTGCTTCATGCAATCACACAGAAAAGCTTCTAATAATGTCGGAAACGTCAGACTAAAGAGGAAGTGGTTTCACATGTTCGGCTTTAACAGAGCGACCTCGTTTTCTCTTTGCCAAAGTCTTCTCTTTTCCAGAATATGTGTAAAGAGGAAAAGAGAAGCGAGTACCTGTGGAAACGGCTGCAAGTCTGGACTGCTAACAGCATTTGACAGCATTTGGCTGGTGGGAGGTGTTAGCTGTCCAGTCTGGTGGTCTGCTGCACAATCCAAGCATCGCATTTTAATGCTGAATGTCAGTCTTTGTTTGGCCTCCTTTAAGGCTCACAGTACACGCTTGTCCTGATGTTTCCTCCATAAATGATCTTATTTTTATAATTATTTTCTTGTCGCAGTGAAGGGCTCCCGGCCGGGGAAGAACGTCCAGCTGACGGAGAACGAGATCCGGGGCCTTTGCCTCAAATCCAGGGAAATCTTCCTGAGTCAGCCAATCCTGCTCGAATTAGAGGCTCCTTTAAAAATATGTGGTGAGTTTTAGTTTTATCAGTCTTATCAGATGGTTTACAGCAGCAATAAAAACTCATTTTAAAACACCAAAATGTTCTTTTTTGTTTACAAAGCGAGAGCTATTTTAATTAAAGTATCTTATCTAAAAAATTCAACTGGGTTTTTTCTTGTTAAATGAAACGTATCCAGTTTTATTTTTATTTTGAGCTCAATTTGAAGAAAAATAAAAAAAATATTTAATTTTCAGTGACTGAAAACAGGATCCAGGTCTGTCTTTGAAAACACTTGGTGTACTTAGCCAAGTTTTAATACAGTAATTAAATAGGGAAATTCTTGAAAATGCTTGAATTTCATTTTAAGGTTTTCAAGGTTTGGAAAGGGTTGTGATTTCTGCATAAAATCCTTGAAAGTTTTTGATTTTCAGACTGCACAGATTGGCAATAAATGAAATCTAAAAGCTTAAATTAACAGTTGAAACCAGATATTTTTTTCCCTCCTGTTTTGTCCCAATTTAAGCCTGAATTTTTGAACACTCTTGGGTTACAGCGTTGAAAAATCAAATTAAATGGAAAACAACTCGTAATAAACAATAAAATGTGTTAAAATGTGGTTGAATTAGCTGTAAATGCTGCATGCTGAGGCTGTCTGACGTCTGTGTGCCTCTGCTGCCCCCTGCAGGCGATGTCCATGGTCAGTACTACGACCTGCTCCGACTCTTTGAATATGGAGGCTTCCCTCCAGAGAGCAACTACCTGTTTCTGGGCGACTATGTGGACAGAGGGAAGCAGTCACTGGAGACCATCTGTCTGCTTCTAGCTTATAAGATCAAATACCCCGAGAACTTTTTCCTGCTGCGTGGAAACCACGAGTGCGCCTCCATTAACCGAATCTACGGCTTTTATGATGAGTGTGAGTACCACTTAGTGATTCAATGGCGTTGAGATGTAAAGGAGCTGCTGCATGTTTATGATTTCTTTGCTTCCAGGTAAGCGACGGTATAACATCAAGCTGTGGAAAACCTTCACAGACTGCTTCAACTGTTTACCTGTGGCTGCTATTGTAGATGAGAAAATATTCTGCTGTCATGGAGGTACGCCTGGTTCCCCTGTTACTCTTTAAAAAAGAGAAAAGATGAAAAAGAGTGAAACTGTTTTTTATTTTGCCTCCAGGTTTGTCTCCGGACCTGCAGTCGATGGAGCAGATCCGCAGAGTCATGCGACCCACAGACGTTCCGGACCAGGGCTTGCTGTGCGACCTGCTGTGGGCCGACCCGGACAAAGACGTGCTGGGCTGGGGCGAGAACGACCGCGGCGTCTCCTTCACGTTCGGGGCGGATGTGGTGGCCAAATTTTTGCACAAACATGACATGGACCTAATATGCAGGGCACATCAGGTAGATTTTAAATGTTTTCTGTTTTTAGTGATTTGCTCTTCAGTTTTTGTAAATAGATACACATGTGTCAGGGCTCCTGTAAAACTCCATAAACTATGAAATTTGGGCATTTTCCTTGTATAAAAATCTAATAATATTATTTAATATTTTCTATCCAATACTCAAACATTTGATTGATCTCCTGTTTTTGTAAAGCTGTTTGCAGTTTCTTTAAAGACTATAAAAAGATACAAGTACAGCGTTCAAAATGTCTTTTCCTTACGGCCTTCAGGGGATAAGCAATCTTTAAATATTTTATACCAGTAGAAACAACACAAAAACAGATTTTTTTTAAACAAAATGATTAAAGGAGTTCACATTTTAGGCTATAAAGAGGACCTGTTATGCAAAATTTTAATTCTGCATGTTTTTGTACTTCCATTTAAGTTTCCAAAAACAGCAAAACACTTAAGATAAAAAAATAAATAACATCCATCCAGTTTTTGGCAATAAGTTCATGTTTTTTGGTGTCTGGAAAATGAGCCGTTTCAAAAACCTCTCTATCGTTAAGTCACACTGCGCCGTTACCTAGCAACCCAAACTGAGCTCCAGCACGTTTGGTCAGCTGGTTTTACTGCAGCACAATGGCTGCTGGAAAAGACAAGTGGTTTTTTTGTTGTTGACTTACCATCCAGACACCACTTGTTGGATTATTGCTGGATGTGCAGGAGTCTCCACTTCTGCTTTTTGAAGATGTACATTTATATAATTGTCCATCTGTTTGCAGCCATTTTAAACATGCGAGTGTAAACATTGAGTTGGGGGCTTATTTGGACTTAAAGTAACAAAAAGCCCTAAAACCTTTTCAAACCTGTTCAACGAAACATCGTAGGTCACCTTTAAGGTGCTTAGCTTCCAATATCTGTGATTAGTTTGTGTATTTCATAGAGAATGTTGATTCTTACCTTTTCCAAACGTGGGAGAAAAGTCTTGTTATAAGTAAAATAATCTGACTGTGGAACTAGAAGTTTATCCATCAATATTAAGAAATTATTTACTTAAAACAATCTCCTATTTCTTGCTTGTTACTTGTAATTTAATATTATTTTATTTAAATTTGCATTAGAAACAACACCAAAAATACTCAGTAAAATTTTATGTGTATCAGAGCAGAGTTAATGTTCAAATTGTCCATTATTGGTTTCAGGCAAAAATGAGCTGGATATTTGTTCCTTACAGCCTCTGGTTTTCATATGTTACATACTCAAACCCAAATGATGTAGAAATATCTAAAACACTCTCTAAAATCCAGAAATATAAAGTTTTATATAAAGGAGCCCTGATTAGGAACTCTGTGTTCCCAAGGATTTCCTCCTTGGAGTGATGGATGGTGAAAAGCGTGTGTGTAATATTTGAATTTGATGGTGTAAGCGAGGCATAATTAAGTTGTGGTTGTAGACGTGGCGACACTGAAACCTCTTGTGTTCTTGCATGTTTCTACTCATTAAAGAGCTGACAGGATTAAAAGGTTCTTACTAGTTTATGATCAGCAGTAATTTTCTAAAACTTCCCCGTCTTCCTGAAGCAACTTCTGACTCCTCTTTTTCTGTTCGCCTCGTTTTAACTCTGGTTTTCTCTCTTCTAAGGTGGTTGAAGACGGTTATGAGTTTTTTGCAAAGAGGCAACTCGTCACTCTTTTCTCAGCTCCCAACTACTGTGGAGAGTTTGACAACGCTGGTGCCATGATGAGTGTGGATGAGACGCTCATGTGCTCCTTCCAGGTAAAGCAGAAAATCTAATGCGCCATCTTTTGTTTAATATTTGCTCCCAAGCAGACAGTTTTACTTTAGCTTAAAGTGTTCTGCATCTGCTTGTTCTCTGAAGGTCTTTCATCATTTTTGAGTTGATCTATTCAGACCTTTAGAAAGCCAAATGTTGATCAATACAACACTGAATATTTAGTGTTCTCACACCTGATAGTCCGGTAGAATTGGTTTGATTGAGGACCAAAGTTGCGACATTTGCTGCATTTTCAGATGCTGCAGTTCTGTTTCACTATGTGCTGTGTGAAACCAAACCAAACCCTTTGAGAAATCTGTTCCCCTCCTCACCTGTGGGGGCGCTATGCTAAGAACCACTTAAAGAAATGACACAAAAGCCTCTGAAGAAGACACTGAGATCAACTTCCTTCTTTATGAAATGTAAACAAAAATGGAGTGACATCATTTTAGTTGTAGAATTCCTCTACACTTCCTGGTTTTGGAGCGGTCTCTGGTTCGGGTTGGCATTCAAACCGCACCAGAGTTCACTTGAACTGAACCGAGACCGAGATTTGTAGGTGGACCAGAGTTCGCTGTTTTAATCCGCATCAGTTTAATTACGCAGGAAGTGAACTATAGCGCAAGGCATTCTGGGTAAATAAAACCAAGCAGAAGAAATGTCTTGTGGTATTTTACCAAAAGCAGAAATCCTTCAACCGCTAAAATCTGACACTACTCCATTTTTTGTTTACATTTCATGCTGAAGGAAGTTGCGCTCGGCGTCTTCTTCAGAGGTTTTGGTGTCATTTCCTTTGGTGGTTCTTGGTGCAGCGCCTCCACAGGCGAAGAAGGGAACAGATTGCTCAAATGACCTGGTTTGTTTGACAGTGCAGTGCAAAACCGAAATGTCATAAAAACATGACATTTTAGATGTCATGTTTTTATTAGCTATAAGTGGAAAATCATCATACATAGTAAAAAATAAAGGCTTTAAAACATCCATCTTTGTGTTTTCAATAATTTTATAATTTATTAAATGGCTTTCCTCTCCGTATCGTGTAAACATTTGCATGTTTTGTGTGTTTTATGTCGAAAAGGTAAAGTTTGCATCAGCAAAAGCTCACTAATGAAAGAAGTTTGAAGCTGATGCATCAAATTTTTTTGTAGGAGTTTTTTTATAATCTAACAAATTTAATTTAAATATTAACACTTAAGAGAGTGTTGAAGTTTTTTAAACGAACTCTGTAAAGGTGGATCTGGAAAATGATTAAGAAAACATTTAAAAGTTACTCACTGTACTGTCTCTGCTGGTTTAATTAAAGATTTTATTTTTTCTGTTTTGTAGATTTTGAAGCCAGCAGATAAGAAATTGTATCCTTACGGCAGCGGAGGAGGAGGAGGAGGTGTGGGACTGGGAAGACCCGTCACTCCTCCACGGAACGCAGCCAAGGCCGGCAAGGCCAAGAAATAACACGCGCTGACTTCCTCTTCCTACGATTCACCACCCTTCGTCGTTCCAACACCTTTTTTTATCATTTCTTCTTCCTCTCTACCTCCCAAACTTGTCCCCTTTCGTCGGCACTGAACAGCAACAAAGACAACCAGGGTTCAGTCGGGTTTTTCTCTCTGAATGAAACACTTTTTGAACGTTTATTTTGCTTTTTGTGTTGTATTTGTGTGGATATGTGAGCGAATGATCCAGAGAAAGTTGCTGTATTCACCATGTACTTTCCCCCCTTTCATGTTCCTGTTTTCCTGTTTTTTATGTAAAGGAGAGTTGTTTTTTGCCTGTTTATCACATAAATCGTACCTGGCTGCAGGGCAGAGCGAATGGGGGCCATGAAGAAGAGAGCTTTGGCTGTTTATGTTGAGGTCTGGCACTGTTTCATGCTAAACATGAGCTTTTGTACATTAGCTGGGAGGAAAAGGGGTGGAGATCACAGGTGGGTATAAGGTGAATTCACTAGATTTATTTTTCTTTTTTCATTTTCAGAACCAATCATGTGAGATCATGATCATGGATGTGATATAGGCGCTTGTTTTTGTAGATAACTGACACCAGAATGGTTTTTATTTTATCTTTATTTTTTTCTCTCTTGTTTTTAGTTCACTCGAAGCTAAAGATGAATAAAAGTAACCTTTAATTTGAAGTACATCACCATGCTCATCACTTATTTGTCAGTGGCTGCTTTTCATTTGTCGTGACTTTTAAACTAAAAAATATCTTAAGCCGTAAAATAACTGATAATTATAATTATTTTTTGCTCTGGATTCTGAACAGGTTTTGACTAGAGCTGGGCGATATGGCTTAAAAATAATTTTTAAAATTATTTTACATTTTAATCAGTTTCTTTTCTCACTTCCCTTTCTAAAAAATTAATTATAAATGACAAAATATTTACAAAAAGTAGTTTTTATTTCAATCATACCTTCTGTGATCTGTCAGAGAATCAGGGCCAAGCTATGAGAATGTTTAATTACAAGGATATAGGCATGATATTAGCAGAAAAAGATGGAATTTGACCAGAAAAAAACAACTTAAATTGATCAGCAGAAACTTGTTTAAAGAAATAAAAAAAAGATAATCAGGATTTTTTAGTTGGTTTTCTTCGAAATAGTAGTTTGCATGAACGTTTCAAAAATTACTGATTGCAGCCTGGCTCTAATGCTCCATTTGTAAAGTTGACCTGAATTCAAATTCCAAATAAACTGCTTTAACATACACTAAACAAGATGGCGGCTAAAGGAGTGAATTGGTGAAGAAGAAATGCAGATTTTCCATTAATTAAACCGTTAAAACAAAACCGATTTATCGCCCAGCCCTAGTTAATCTATAATTTTCATAGATTTTGGTTTAATTTTTGTTTAGGTTTTGTTTTTGTTATTTATGTCATCAGATTCAAAGCGTAATCAGAACATCTCGCACAAGCACAACTTCACATTAAACTGGGAACGTTCATGAGTCCTTTAAACTTTTCAGTGTGAGTGAAATATTATATATTTAAAATAAATGTATAGGCTTATTCTAGCTTAAAGTTAGCCTGGTTAAAAAGCTGCCTCTTCTTCTACGCTGTGCTTCGTATTGAGGGTTTATAATTTTACCCAGTTGCTAATGCTAGCCCGTAAGGTACGTAATGCGCGAGTTTGACGAAATGAAGCTTACCGGAAATGACGTGCGCTGTAAACCATCCTTCACAAATGGCTTTTAATGATAAATATTTGGAAGTGTGGCTAACAAGGACTGAACGTTCACTTCCTGCGGTTGCTAAAACTACAGTCAGACTACAGTTCTAAAATCTAAAACGGCGCAGAAAATTACGTCATAATTCAACTTTGACCGGAGCGCGCTTGCTAGGCTAGCTTAAAGTTACAAGTGAAACAAGCGCTTCTTCATTTTTTAGCTTTTAAAAACGTGTCTGTGCTTGTTTTAAAATAATAATAATGATAATTTAAAGATCATAGACTGAATGCTTCTGACTGCGTTCCCAGTTTCGTGTGTCCTAAATGTGGGAAAAGAGCCATAAAAAGAATAAAATCTAATATCAAATTATTCCAATCAACTGTGAGCCCTGGATATTATGGGGTAGCGTTTTTAAAGTTACACAGTAAAACGTTAACAGCAGTTATTTGGTTTAGTTAGCCTGATACAAAGGAAAAAATGTGGGTGTTAATTTTTTTTAAGTTATATTTTCATCATGCTATTTATACATTCATAACTTTACTTATTTCATCAGCTAATATATAACTTCTAAATTAAATATTTAGTTTGAAAATTAAATATTTAGCTTGGAAAAAATTGTTTTAAAACAAAATATTTAGCTTAAACTTAAACATTTAGTTTGGAACTAAATATTTAGCTTCCTATTTTATTTAATTTACAAGCTAAATAGTTGTTTTAAACTAAATATTCATAATTATTCTTTATAAATCCAGAATAAGATTTATAAGGAATAAGACGGACTTGAGCACTCACATTTTTTCTCTGACAGGCTAAATAAACAAAATTATTGCTGTTAATTTTTTCATTGTGTAACTTTTCAAATGGCACCCCGTACGATTTTCCTAATATTTAGTTGTTTGTTTTTACGCTTTGCGTTTATTTGATTATACAGGGTGTTTCTTGTTAAAAAATAAAAACTGAAAAGCAGGATGCTGTAACTGTTAAATATTCCTCTCTGTGGAGCTTCAGGGTAATCTCACAGCCCACTTCCACCAGCCTCACCGCTTTCTGTCCTCCCGCTTTTCAAATATAAACCTGCAGCTCTCTGTAACAGCAGGGCAATAAGGATGGAGGATGGACTTTAAATATTTCCTTTTGTGCATTTTATTTTAGTTATTCTTAACATTCTGCATGGTTTTGACTTATTACAACCCCTTGTTTTGTGCCTGAGAGGTCACCAGACTTCAGTTTGTGCACGTGTTCAATTCGCATCCAGGATCAACTCAGGAAGTGAAATTTAGATAACAAACAGGGAATCCAAACGTGAAGAGGAACTGCAGGGAAAATGGGTCCAATTTGGTTCATTTTGAAACAATCTGGCCACAGTATTAGTAAAATTCAGTGATTTGTTGTGCAGAAAGTTGTTTATTCTGATCTGTAAAGTTTCTTTTGTGTAAATGAAAGATAGATTTAAAAAAGAAAAAAAAAAACGTTTTTATGAGACCTGCAGAACTTTACGTCCATTTTCATCGTTGTTTTCATGGCTGTATAAACCGCAGCTTTGAACATCTTTCACCTTTTCCTTTCTGTTTTTGCTTCTCACCACCAGTAATCTCAAATATCTTCTTTTCTGTAACATGTAAGCTTAGGTAACTGAAGCTTATCGGTGTAGGATCTTTTTAATCAATCAGGGATGTTTTTGCACCATGCACTGTTGCTGGGTAGCTTTAGATCCATTACATTAAAGTTATAACTAAGATTAGATAAGAAAATTACTATTAATGGTATTTTTATTTGTATATCTTTTTGTTTTCATCTCTGTTTCAAGGTAGAAATAAATATAGAGTTTATATATTTTGTGTTTGGGGTTTTCCTTGCGTCTTATATTTGGAATAAGTATCCAAAAGTATTGACATTATGGTATAATAACATGCATTTTCCCTCAAACTCAAGTCAAATTGAATGGAATTTTTTTATTTTTAAGTCTTGCCGCTGGTTTTCTGTTGGATTTATGTCTTCAGTCAGAGGCTTCTTCGATTTTGCTGTAGTACAGACTGCTAAAGGAGACCCTTGCTGCCAACAGCCTTCACTATCTACAATAACTGTGAAGAATTTGAATTAATATGAGTTACAGCAACATTTAAGTTCTCTTTTGGGAGAATAAAGTATTTTCTGATGTAATGTTTGAAAATTATACAATCAAAAAGGTTAAAGTTACATATAAATTCTGGTATTTTAAAGACTAAAATGGGAAGAAAGAATACAAATAAACAATATAATTACAAAATAATCAATTAAGAAGAATATAAAACTTGTCAAACACAATGTACTTACAGAGTTGGGTAGTTACTTTTACTCAATCACATTTACTTGAGTAACTTTTTTGGAAAAAAAAAATACTTTTAGGAGTATTTTTACTACTCTGTACTTTTCTACCTGCTGAGTGAAAAACAAACAACTTAACCAAAAATCTACCAGACACACAGCTGCAGCTTTAGTTAAAGTTTCATTAGTTTGATTTGGAAAAAATTTTTTCCCTAATTTTTTTTTTTTTTACTTGTATAAATTGTTGTAATTTTGGTTCTTAAAATACCAAAATTTCCACCTAACTTTATACTTTGGTCCATCTGATGATGTAATTTTTAAATATTAAATGATTGGTAATCTGATCAGTTACTCTCTACTTCAGTAGTTTTACTCTAACTTGAGTAATTTTCTGGATGGCTACTTTTTACTTTTACTTGAGTAAAAATATGCTGAAGTAGCACTTTTCTTACTTGAGTATAATTTTTGATACTCTGTCCTCCAGTACAAAGGAATGTACAACAGGGTAGATTAATTTTCAAAATGTTTTGGTGTATTTAATATTTACAATAAGAAACAATAAATACCAGCATGTATGTCAACATGCTAGGAGGAAGGAGCTCCTGTGACTCTCTTTTGTGCACCTAGGATGCGGAAAATTAATGCAACATTGAATGGAAATAAATCTGGTGAGGTTAAAGCCGTTCATGTTTATAAAGAGGTAAATATTCCAGGATGTGAGTTCATTAACTTATTTATCCTGGGAATACAGCTTGGCTTCGTGAGACACTTTCTCTTAAAAAAATGAAACTATTCTGAACAGAAACTGCGCTCAGCTGCCAACACAAACTTTCTCCTCCTTCACAATTGTTGATTGATTAATGAGAATCATCAATCATTCGGTTTATAAAAACATTACTGATAGATCTTCCCTGCAGACACAGCAGCTTTCTGTTCATGGAAGTTCAAATACTTGAAATACTTTTCGCAGAGCCGCTACTTTGAGTTGTTTTCCAGTTCAAACTTGTCCACAGTTTTGAAAACTGAATTCCTGGCAAACATCCAGATTACAGCTTTTTAAAGTCAAACTGCGACTTTCAAAAGCTGATTTAACCTACAAAAGGTTAAATCAGCAAAATTACCCAGTTTTTATTATCTTATTGTCAATGTAGGTTTTAAATAAGTGATCTGACTGTGATCCGTTTCCCTGTTTGTGATTGTTTTGAGCAGGAGTGATGTGTCAGTCATGGCCGAGGCAGCTGGATCTGCCGGCTCATTTTGAAAGAACAGTCAAAGCTGATTTATACGGGTTTTAATTTTGTGTCATGAGTAAGTTCATTTTTTAACACATAAAGAAATAAGTAACATTATTGTCTAAACTATAAACTGATTAAGACTATTTAGGATTAGTTCTATTCACGTTCAGTAACTCAATATCATAACATAGCCTAATTATTAGTCCACTTTTTTTCCCCCCTCCCGTTTAAAAGCTGTAAAAACAGACAAATTCAGCATTAATATACTGTTTTATAACTGGTATGGTTTAAAAACCAAGTAGAGCAGATTTTTTAAATTATATTTAGAGATTCTGTGACATGGGGAGAGAGAAAAAGTGTCGGAAAAGTCGGGAAAAAAATAAAACAAAAAACTTATAAAACTTTGTGAGCCACAAATACTTAAGGTGTAAATTAATTAATTTAATCAATGTTCTCCACAAGGCTGGCTGTTGTTATTGATGTTATTGAAAGTAAGCACTGTGAAAACATAACATAAACTATAAGGAGCTGGATTTTAATGGTTAAAATACCAATTATGTGTCTTATATTTTAAGATTAACTTAAAAACAACCAGTTTAGCAAACTACCCTTCCAATAAAATATAGTTTTGCTCCGGTTTCTGCAGTAGAAATTATTTAAAAAAATTATTTAAAAAAAACAAACAAAAAAAACCACCATAAAATTACCCTGCTTTTGTAAAAAAAAAAAAAAAAGATAAAACAATTAATTAATTAACCCGCGTCTATTGAAGAGACGTTTAGGAGCCGACCGATTCAGTTCTTTTTAACGAATTAAGCCAAATAATTCGAATCTCAGTAAACATACTGAATTCCCATCACTACGGCTCACTGTACTACAAGAGGTTCTCACCACTGCCCAGCATGGGCGGCAACGCCCACTAACCAGCTGGCCAATCAGAGAGCTTGGAACGCTTTCCTTGCGTAACAGAAGTTGGCCTCAGCCAATAGGAAAGTCCGTGGGCGTGGTCATGAATAGTTTGGTTGTGCTGGAGGTTTCTCATCAACTTTTAGGCGATCTTTACAAAGCTAATTTACGACACATTTAAAACATTTTCGACCCGTTTTACTGGAATGTCGTGCGTTTGTACTTTTCGGGATTCACACCGGGATTTGTTTCGTTATCGCCATCCAACCAGCCAGGACACGGAGTGACGAGCAGACTCCATTTTCGTTTGCAGCTGATCGGCGGAGAGCTAGCTACTTTATGTTGCTAGGCTAACTTTCGCTTCCAGGCGTTAACTTGTCTACCTGGCGGTACTTTCGTCGACTACAAAAAGACTCCCAGGTGGGTTTTAATTCCTGCATCTTCTAATAAGGAGGCTGTTTAAAATATTAGACCGCAGGGTGTATATTTTATCAGCTAAATGATGCAGTAATGTTCCGTTAGCTGCAGGCCGCTAAACGTACAGCCTCCTCCCTCCTCTGATCAGAACACAGCGGGCTAATGCCCTACAGAACCTCATTGGACCTTGTTTTTATTCCACTATTGAACATGCAAATTAAAGATGAACAACGTGCTGCATGAAGAGATTGTGTGCTGTTGATCTGAGCACCTAAACCAAGCTATTTAGCTCGTTTTCTGCAGACTGGTTGTGCAGAAATGCTTCAAATCCCTGTAACGTATCGTTACTTTGACCCCTGTGATTGCAGCATGCTGATGGTGGGAGGCAATGGACGGCTACACTAGAATGAGTGTGAAGGAGTTGTGTGAGACCGATGACCTGGCCACCAGTTTGGTGCTGGACCCTCTTCTGGGCTTCAGCACCCATAAAATGAACATCAGGTAATGCAAAACAATGTCAACCAGTGTGTTAGCAGCATGTGTGAAGGAGCTGCACCTCAGATAGAAACATAGGAAAACTGAAAGGACTTACTTCAAAATCATGTAAAGATTTCTACAATGTTTCTCAGTTTTTACTGTAATCAGTGAAAAGTCGTTGCTACTGATCATATCTCTTATCATTTGAGGCATTTTCTTATCATGACAAGAATATATGGAGGTTCGAAAGCTTCAAAATATGTTATTTTTACTATTTCCTATCAATAAATTTGAATATATTGTTAACTATATGCAGGTTAGTGACAAAAATCTATTTTTTATGCAGCTGGTGTCGTGAAGAGCATTATTTGTCACATAGAACAACCTGAAAAAGAAGCAAAGAAGAAATAAATAGCTTTTTATTATTAAAACAATACCAATATCAGCGTTGTTGAATATCCTACATTTTAACTGTATGTAGAATAAAAGCAATTTCATCTTTTGTAACGTTTTACTAAGCCAAAAATGTTACTGCATAGTTTATTTGTTATTTTACAGCTACCGGTTTCAATGTTGTTCTTGCTGACAGAAACACCTACTTGCTCCAGATCTGATTTTATTACTTTACCTCAATTTCTTTTCTAAAAATGAAATTACAAATGACAGAAAATATTCTCAAAAAGCGACTTTTATTTCAGTCATTCTTTAATAGTTGTATAGCAGAACATTAGGGCCAAGATACGATAATTCTTGCTTAATTTTGAGAATAATGTTGTAAAATTATTTTAAAAAGATGCAATTTTACCAGAATAATAACTTAAAATGACAGAAAAAAGTTGTTTTAATGAAAAAAAAGTTCCTGGAGTGAATTAAAAAGTGAAGTTGATGCGACCGCCTCAGTTTGGTTACATACATTTCTGCTACTGATAATAATTTGATGCTGATTTGTTAAATGATTAAATATTTCGTATTTTCTGTAAAACTTCACAAGACTCAACATTCCTCATTAAATTTTTTTGTGTTTTTACTATTTTATTATCCTAACATTCCGACTTTATTCTTGTATTATTTTGCACTTTACTTGTGGTTCTTTTGTACCGTTAGCATTTATTCACAAACATTTCCCACTGTATTTTAGTAAAAATTGAAGATTCTGCATCTCCCAAAATATCTACATAATTCCCTCTGTTTCTCTGTGTTTGTGGTTTTTAACCGGTCGTTATTTCCGTTCCAGTCCGGCACCAGAGATCAGGCGTTGGGGTGTTCTCAAGGAGACGCTGCTGCGGTTTCAGCGAACGCACGATTTCAACGCCACGTTTGAGGCGCTGACGGTCGGCGAGCTCGCTGGCGACTGCTTCAACGCTCTGGGGAGCCACCGGCAGGAGCTGCTGAGACAACATGTAGGCATCTAAACGGGGACCACACTCTCATCCTTTCTTTTATTACCTAGAAGAAAATATTAGTTAAAATCTGCTGTTTTATGTTTCTTTAAATTTAAATTATTAACTTTATATTAGTTTTGCATCATCAATTAGCTTATTGTTTTTGCAAAACCCAAAGACAAAAGCTGTTTTTAAAAGAAAATGTAAATTTTTGATGTTTTCAGAGCTTAGATTATGAGTTTAAGAAACCAATGTTTCTTAGATGCCAAACATAAATCACAAATTGTGCTTTAAAGAATCTAGATTTAGTGCAGGAGGCATCCTTGATGAGTTCTGGAAATGTGTAAACAACAAATGAAATCAGTTATGAAGTCTATGTAAACAACATTGTCCTTCAAAAAACAGAGCTAGTTGAGACAAAAGAACCAAACTGAAGCGTCTAGTCATCCAGTTTTTTGTAGAAAGAGAAAGAGGAAAGAGAAAAATAATGAATAATGCAAATAGAAATTATTGTGCTTGTTCCAATTTGTCATGCGTTTAATTAATTTATTGCGACAGGCCAACGTATCGACTCACATTAACAGAATATTTAAAAATTTACGGGGAAAAAACCAACAAATTTTGGGTCTTTAAAAATGTGGAAATCTGATGTTAGATGTGTGGAACAGTTTGTGACTTCAGCAGCTATTAAAGAGTCTTCACACATATATTCATGTTTTACACTCAGCCTTACAGATGTGACAGTTTTCACACCTAAAAGAGTAAAAATGGGTCTAAACTCAGTTCGTTTTGCATGTTCATGTGGGGCTTCGTTCACACTGCCGGAGCCACAGAGATACATTGTGATAAAGTTTTGGTTTATTTCTGTTGTTACTACAAAGAGAAGCTGATGGGGTTGAAGCTAATTGGAAAAGGAAGGAAATAGAAAATGGCAACATGTAGCTAAACCTGCAGGCCAGGATGAACCAGCATGTTTGCAGGCTGATTCATGCATATGAACTTAATCATTCATCTTTATAAATGCTTAGTTATTGTAACATCAACGTAAAGCGGGGCAATGTGGCTTAATAATAAACTCAAATCTTTTCATACCTCTTTGAAGTCTAATCTGTCAAGAACTGCAGCATTAGTACCAAATTATGTAAGTTGAGAACATCAGATAATATTTTTAAGCTAAATTTGACTTCAGTTGGTACAAAATATCAAAGGACTACATCTTGGAATTGTAGGAAAGGGGACATATTATACAAAATTCACATTTTTTATGTTTTTGTACTTCCACTTGGATATGAACTGCTTCTAGAAACAGCAAAAGTGCCTAAGAAAAATAAATAAATAAAACATCCAGCCAGTTTTTAGCAGTAAACTAATGTATTTTGGAGTCTGGAGAATGAGCCGTTTCAAAAACACTAAGATTAAGTCACATTCTTTGGGCACTGCCCGTTACCTAGCAACCTCAATGGAATTCCACCCATTACCTAGCAACCTCAGTAGAATTCCGCCCGTTACCTAGCAACCTCAGTAGAATTCCGCCCGTTACCTAGCAACCTCAGTAGAATTCCGCCCGCTACCTAGCAACCTAAGCTGAGCTCCAACACGTTTGGTCAGCTGGTTTCACTGCTCTATGATGGATGCTGGAAAAGACAAGTGTTTTGTTGTTGACTTATCATTCAGAAACCACTTACTGCATTCTTGTTGACTGTGCAGAACGTTCCACTTCTGCTTTTCAAAAACATACGGTTGTGTAATTGTGTGCCATTTTCAAATGTGAGTGTAAACAGCAGCTTATTTAGATTTAAAGTGACAAGACGCCCTAAAACATCTCATTCTGAACCGAACAGACTAAAATCTTATTATCTAAGGATGATTTTGTCCAATAAATGTAGCACACGTTTTGTTTAGTCCATAGAGCTACTCTGACCTGTTCAAGGAAGCGTAATAGATCACCGTTATGTGTTGTTGGATGTGGCTGCAGGTGTATCGCTACCTCAGTGCCTTCCTGCTGGACAGTGGGATCAAAATAGAGTCGTGTGACAGATACTCATCGGAGACCAACGGAGCGAAGATAACGGCCACCAGGCATTGGTAATCCCTCCCTCTCTCTTCTTCCAGCTGTCGGTTGCAGTCCTGCCCTGAGTTCTCACAGCTGCATCTGTTCGTCTGTCCTGCAGGTTTGTTGGCGAGCGTGTGGAGGTCCTACTGGGCTGCATAGCGGAGCTGAACCCCGCGGACAGCGCCGTGCTGAGGGCGGGGGTCAACGACTTCAGCGTCATGTACTCCACACGTAAACGCTGCGCTCAGCTGTGGCTCGGGCCCGCAGCTTTCATCAACCACGGTGAGCGTCTTTTCTCTGCTTTTATCATTTTACAGGCTAAGAATTAGGGCAATTAACTGGATTAATCGTGATTAATCGATTGATGAAATAATCAACTAATTAAGTAATGGATTAATTGTTAACTGAAGAGTCAGAAAAGCAATTTGCTGAAAGAACAACACACTCAGAGCAGTAAATAAAACAAACATATAAACATTTTGCATTTAAGATTAAATCTATTTTCTACCCAGAACTCCTCAAGTAGAAGCTTTAGCTTCACCCGATTCCCATTCTGTAGATAAATCTCCTCTTAAGCAGTTTTTGGATCCAATTATTAATCAGTTAATTCAGAAAATAATCAACAGATCAGCCCCACAATTTATTGATGTTAAGTCAAGCGAAAAGTGCTGAGCTTGGTATTTTTAGAAGTATTTTTTAGCATCTTTTGCTACTTTTGTTTACTAAAGAATTGCTGCTGTTGTACTTTAGACAAAAATGTTTTTCTTATTTAAAACATAAATTTAATTGTTTTCATCTTTAAATGTATTTCTAGTATTAAATGAGAATCTGCAAAATGTGTCATTTTTTTCATCCGATTAATCGTCAGAATAATCGATTAATCGATTAAATGTATTGTGAACTAACAATGTATCATTATAGAAGATAAATGTTAATGAAGGACTTTAAGGTCATAAAATAGAATATTTCACCTCTAAAAATGTTTCCTGAAGTGTTTGTTTGTTGCTATTTTAATTCTGTTGTAAAAATAAGCTTATTTTAAAAAGTTGCACCTTTAACTGTGGTTTTAAAACTGCATTACCTGAATGAGACTGATGGGGGCGCTCCTTTAGTTTCCACTGGAGAGAAAGGAAAAGGCAGTAAAATTAAATTTTGATATTTTGTGGGATTTCTTTTGATTAAGGTTTTGATTTTGGGTTTTAAATCTGTCAGAGATTAAATTAATATTTAGGATAAAAATGATTCAAAACAGTAGATTTATTATCAGTTTACGGGGTTTATTAATGAGTTCATTATTATTGTTAAGATGATATTTTTCCCCACTGTTACTATAAACAATACAATTCTTATTCAGGCTATTTTTCACTGCCAGAAAGATTTCCGAATTAATTAATTGATTATTGAAACTATGATGAACTAAATCAATTAATCGTTTGTATACAGACTTAAAAAATGGTGAAAAGATGAACAGAATCAAATCAGTAATTAAACCAAAACTGTACAAAATATAGATAAGTTTTGCATTTAGGATGGAACGACATTCTTTGTCTGTGAAAATGTTTTATGCAAAACTTTCGCTTCAGCTGGTTAGCATGCATGAAAGGAATGCTGTTATTGATTTTAGTCAGTAAAATGTTTGTTTTCCTTAAAAAATAAAGAATTTATAAAATAAAAGGCTCACATGGTTAAATGAAAATCGGTAGAATGCGGTGATTTCTTTGTCCGATTAATCGATTACCAAAATAATCGTTATTTGCAGCCCTAATTTCTATTTATACGGTGACTTAATTATTAACTGAAATCTTTTTCTTTTCCATTTCTCTCCTGGATTGAAGACTGCAAACCGAACTGCAAGGTAAAACATCGCTGACCTGCGTTTTTATTACAGAAATTGTCTTTTATTTTGTGTTTTCTGACACATCTGTTGTTGTTGGACCCACCTTTTGTCTAATCTGTTTCTTTTTTTCTCTCCTCTCTTTTTGCACCTGTCAAGTTTCTCCCCGGTGAGAAGAACATCGCCTGCGTGGAAGTGATCCGACCCATCTCGCCTGGGGAGGAAATCACCTGTTACTATGGCGCCAGCTTCTTCGGCGAAGGCAACGAAATGTGCGAATGCTGCACCTGCGAGAGGTGTGTCCGCCGCTCCGGCTGTCTTTGTCTCGGTGGCGGCTCGGGTGTCGCTCACGGCGCGTGTGTTTGATCCGGTCAGGAACGGCGAGGGCCACTTCAGGCACAGAGGGAAGCAGCCGGACAGCGAGGAGGCCAAGGAGGCCGTGGGCCAGAAGTACCGGCTCCGGGAGCGATACCTGCGCCACCACAGGGAGAGAGGACACCTCACCGCCAGGCCCAGCCCCCCGGGAATCCACGCTGGGATCTTCACAGGTGAACAGAAAATCGGGGAAAAAATCTAATCCAGAGATTTTACCTGAAAGGAATGAAATAAAATCTGCCCAGAGTTTACATCTGTGAATCATATTTAATTCAACCTGAAATGTTTACAATAATTATTGCATCATCTGTCCTTTTTCATTCATCTATCCTTTCTTTATGTACTATTCCTTTCTTTTTGGATCCTCCCTTCCTCCCTCCTTCATTCCATCCTTCCTCCTTTCTTCTGCTTCTTCCTTCATCCTTTTGTTTCTTTCTTCATTCTTTCCTTCCTCCTTCCCCTCTTTCCTTCCTTTGTTTCTTCTTTCCTTTCTTTATCATCCTTCTTTGCTTCCGTCCTCTTTTCCTTCCATTCTTCCTTACTTGCTTCCTTCTTTACTCCTTACCTTCCTGTTTTCATCTATCTTTCCTTCGTCCTTTCCTTCCTTCATCTTTCTTTCTTTCTGTTTCTTTCTTCTGACATTAATTTTGGAGGTTGTTTATTAAATAAATTGCACTCTAGAAAAATGGTTTAAAATTAATGATTAAAGCCAAAACTTAACATTAATCAAAACTTTTGGCCAGAGCTGTTTTTGTTTTGTTTATCTTTGTTTTTATTTTTCCTCCTGAATGTAATCCAGCTGCTCGTTTTGTCTCCTTTCATCGCCAGCGATCCCCTCCAGGAACTCCTTCACCCAGCAGATGAGGAGAAACGCTCTGAAGAACAAGAAGCTGAACGACACCAAGAGGTGGAGGCGTGAGAAGCAGAGGCGGTCGGGGAATTACCTGCTGAAACGCTGCCGGACCGTTCCGCTGCCGTCCCAGGTCACTCTGAGGGACCTGTGCATTAGAGTGCGGCGCCACTCGGTGGATTTCCTGCTGCACTGCAAGGATCCCAAAAGCAAAGAGAGGGCCTTGTTGCAGGAACTAGAGGAGGGGAAGCCAAGAAAAGCGACTGTCGAGGAAAACCCGACGTCTTTGACTTTGAATTCCTCCGTGCCGGTCAATCTGAGAAACAGATCCACCGTCGATAATGTGGCTTTGAACACGAAAATCTGCTCAAGAGCCAAAAGCATGGTTCATAAAACGCAGGAGACAAAGATGGAGTCCAGTAGCACAAACACGGCTAACACTACTACAGTTTGTCCGCCTGTTGAAACCTGCAGCGCAATAAAGCAGGAGAACACAAAAAAAGCAATCACTGAAAGTCAAAGCAGCAAAGTTGAATCCAGGATGGCCACTCCGACTCTGACCATGTTGGAGAAGGCTGCTGACAATCCAGTAATCACCCTGAAGCAATACGTCACCGTCGACCTCACCAGATTATCAATCCCGCAACCCGCCGAGGCCGGAAGAACACAAGAAGAAGAGGAGAAAGGCGGTGTTTTAGGGAGAGGAAGGAGCCAGCCGCCCCCCAAACCTGGGAACCTGCCAAGAAAACAGGTTTCCAGGTCAGACGTCTGCACGGCTACGAGCAAACGAGGAGGGAAGGAAACGCTCCTCAAGGCCACAGATGGAACAGATGCTCACAAAGAAATCGCCGGGAATCCATCTGGCTGCGAGAAGAAGGGGGTTGACAGAGTTGTGGAAATAAAAACTGTGCAAACGGAGCTCAAGGAAGAGAAGAGAGACGCTAATTCAACTGAGGCTGAAAAAGTGGGGAAGTCGAAAGCAGGGAGTAATATCCAGAGTGTTAAAAATGCAGAGAAAGTGGAAGTTAAAGTGTCAGGACAGACGAAGAGATGCTTGAATGAGCGTCCTGAAGATGTGGTGATAAAACAGGCAAAAATTTTGCTGTCGGACATTTTAAGAAAAGATCAATCTTTTTTAGATCAGAGGCTGCAGGGAGACATAAACAGAGGGAGTTGCAATCGTTCAGTTAAGGGGCGGTTTATGAAAAAACGAAGTGTGCGGAAAACTAAATTAGGTGAATCACAAAATGGGATGGGAACCCCAAACGACGAGCGATTGGTTTCTGTTTGCACGGACTTGGGTGTGAAAAGTACACAGGTCCAGTCCGAACCGAAGTGCAATGAACTGCTGGCCTCCTCCTCCATCAACTCACTACCTCACAGGTTGGCCGTTTCTACGAAGGCTCAGCCGCACCCGGACGCCAACCCGCAGTCCAACATACCTCTGAAGAAACGCACATTTCGGAGCTCCGTGGAGATCGACTCGCAGCGAGGTACGACTTCCGCCTCCGATCGTGTTCAGAAAAACACGGCCGTGGTGACGTCGCCTCCAGCCCCACAACAAAACACGTCCGCTACCTCTGGAGAAGCCAAGAAAGATAATAAATCAGCTCTAAGGCGGATCCAAAAACAACCTGTAGTTACCAGAGTGCTTCGCTCCAGACCTAACGGATCTCAACGAGGCCACCTGCTGAGGAAAGTCCGGCAATGCAAACAAGAAAATCAGGAGGAGGATATTTGTGAAGATATGAGTGATAATCCTGCGGCTGTCACACATAGATCCCAAAAAAACTCTCAGAATAACCTGGAAACATCGTCCCCTGAAGAAAACAGCTCAGAGGAAACAAAAGCCGGCTTTGATTTCAAGATCCGCCTCAAGCGGAGAAGAGGGAAAGTGTGGGATGTTCAGGGCGAGAGCTTGGCGCTGAAAACGGAAAAGCATGACGACTCGATGGCGTGCGATCCTTTCAAAGCAATTATGGATTCTGTGTCCATCTTAAACCGAGAGATGGAGGCTCACGTTCAAGCGAGTCAGAAGTCGAAGAGCAGATTGAGACGAAGAAACGACAAAAGCAACAAAAAACAAGTTACTGACATCCAGATGGATGGAGTTAGTGAAACTAAAGTCGGCCAAAGTGAATCTGTTGACGAAAAAAGTGAAATTACAGCAAAGTTGGAAAGCCAGCCCCTGTTGAGCCTGAATGGAGCCAGTGAGATGCTTCCAGAAACTAAAGTGGAGGATCGTCTTTTAAAAAGCTGCTGCCTGTTTGAGAGCGCGTCCCAACAAAAGCTGGAGCCAGAACTGGGTTCAAACGGCCTTCAATTGCCGGTTCTGAAACTGCGGAGGAAGGTGGAGGATATCTGGGAGGTGGATAGCAAAAAGGGGCTTGTACCGCCCGACCTAATGGCCGAGGTTAACGTCAAGAAAGAGGTCAAGAGTCACGCCTTAGGGAGGCAGAAGAAAGAGGAGACTTGTCTGAGACTCAACAGCAATCTGATGTCTCTAAAAACAGAACCACCCCCGTTTTCCCTCTCTCTTTCGCCGTTGTCGCTGTCATCACCTCTTAACGAGGGCAAAACCGAAGCTGCACACTCAGCCGGAGAGCGAATCATAGAAAGGTTGGAGACCTACATGGGGGGAAGGAAACAGAGGCTCAAAGTTGATAAACAACGCAAGAGTGTGCCGATGGAGACGCCCACCCCTTGTCTGAGTCACACGCTCCAGCAGATTGACAACAGCCTCTCCAGGCTCTCCGAAGGCCTGTGTTCTTCTCAGACGCTGGAGAAACCTGCGGCAGCTTGCGCCAGCGCCTCCAGTTCTGTGATCCAGACCCAGTCCCAGTCCCCCCCGTTTGTGGCCGCTGACAATATGCTGTCCGCCGAGCCCAGCTTCACCAACTGCTGCGAAGACATCCTGGACTTCCAGTGCCTCGGCTTTGAGGGATACGACCAGCCGCAGAACATTCTCCCATCCTCCCCGTCAGATCTGTGCTCCCTGGACCCACCCACCGACCCATTTAGCAGTCCTCTCTCCCACAGCCCTACCGACACCTGGTCCACCGAAACACCATACCTGGGCCCGCCAAGTCCGGAGAATAACTTCACCAGTGAGGATCTGCAGTTTTTTCCGGGCTTGGTTGCTTCCAAAAGTTACTCCGGGAGTGTTCAGAACTGTGAAGCCAAGGGCATCTCCAAAGACGGACCCAACTCTGGTTTTGGGTCTTCAGCTTTGGTAAATTCAGACGTTGTGAGCAAGGAACGTATTATAAGCAAACATCTGGGAGCGAGGCTCTCTAAAGATGACCCCAAAACTCAACCATCTTTGTCTGTCGCCAGCAAGCCTCGTATTTTCACAGGAAATCCCGTTGTTTTAAGCCAGCCTTCCATCAACTTCAAGGCCGCCACCAGCCAATCAAAAACGCAGCTCAACCTCAAAACCCAAGGCCCGTTCCATCGCATGACCATTCCAAGTAAATCCCAGTCATTCCCAAGTAACCAGCCAACTGTGGTCAGAGGAACGCCGGCTCAAGTGTCCAACAGATTCCTTTCCCCTTCAGTCCTCTCAACAAAGAATCCCAACTCTCCTGAAAGTCCATTCAGCTACCAGGAGAAGCCATCTACGGTAATCCACAGGGTTCTGAAGTACCAGGGGGGTAGCCAGACGCAGAACCTGTACAGCGCGCCATGCGAGGACACTGTAGCTGCTAGTGGCGGTGCCCGGATCTCTGCCAAACAGAGTCAGAAATTTGTTCCTAATGTGTCTCAAAAAAGCAACATATCTTTCCAGGGGTTCGGAAAGGACGTCGGCCATCTCAGTTCCTCCAGCAACCTCGCCAGCTCCAACCTTCACTTCAGCAGACCCAGTTCCTCCGTTTCACAGTCTTTCAGTAAAAACAAGATGGCATCAGACAAACAGGAAGCGGCTGAAACTAACATGGGGTACAAAAACTTTTCCGAGATGCCGAGGCCCTTCTTCTTTCCTAGCAAAGCATCCGAATGCTACTCATCCCAGCAAGGCAAGAAGCTGGATAAAACCAGCAAACACCAGCCATGTTACACACAGCAGGATGCTTATGACTTTAGCTATTCCTCTCTCTCTCCCATCTCTCAGCACAGCAGCCCTCAGCTAGTCCACAGCACACCTCCAGGTACACCAGCACCCAAAATCCAGTCCACCGCCTCTTTCCCTTACGGCTACCAAGGTCCTCCCTATGTGCTGAACTTCAGCGGCGACCACTCACTCACTCTAGGCCTGAGGGACGGTTCTGATGGCTACCCGGGCCTGGGCGCTACAAACTACACCTACCACTGCCTGATGGAGCCCTCGGGAACTCAGGGACGGTTAGTCCTTGAACCTTGCGGACCCCAAATGTCCAACCCGTCCTCGTTGGGCGGGTTCGCTGGCCTCAGAAGTCAGGACGAACACTGCCGGAAGGACATGCAGCAGCAGTGCCAGCCAGGGGAAAACCAAGGTGCTTCACACTACGGTGGGGTTCCTATGTCGCACCCAATGGGCACCACAAAACCCAAACGGGTGCGGCTGGTGGTGACGGACGGTACGGTGGACTTAGATTTGCAGTACTCGGACTGAAAGTGACTGACTCTCTTGAAACCTTTTAGATGTTGGTTGTTTTTCTAAACATTTCCGTTCATAATCTGCTTTTCTAATGAATTATCTTGATGTAGAAATGACTGATGCAGGGTTTGAAATAGCAGAAATATCCACTACTGTTTGTTCATAATACCAAATTTTAAAGCATTACCTTTGAACCTGCAGGTCAAGTGGAATTCTTTGCAAAAAATTATTCATACGTCTTAAAGTTTTTCACATTTCCTCACTTTAAAACCACAAAACTCTTAGTATTTTTTTTCTTAAAAAAAAGACTGACTCAGTTGGATTTAATCTATACTTTGATTAGGCCATTCAAATACATGAATTGAAGGAATTTCAGTACAGTGGGTGTTTGATTCAGTTTGTCTGGATATAGAACTTACAATCCAATATGGCCGCCTTGCTTTTAGAATTTAGTAATAATCAGTGAATATATAAACATTGGAACTTCAGGCAAAATGTAGCTGAGTAAATTAATAATTAACTGAGCTACATTGTCCGTTAATAGCTGGTTTTGCTAATAACAGTTAGCCTGATCAGTTAGCAAATCTCTTTGTTATAGTTTAGCCTTACATCTTCCATCCAAACCTTGAATCTGGAATGGAAGTATTATCCACAGCTGCCAGCACTTGCTCCTGGTTCACTGTACCACGTAAAGGCAGCTGAAGTACCATGAGTTGTACGTGTACCACAGTTTGAGAACCATATATCCAAGTCATGAGTTCGCATCTTCTCCCCCAGAGTTTGGCTCCGTCCATCTTTCTGTTAACTCGGGGAAAGATTCTGTCTCCCTGCTGACGGGGAAAAATGGCATCCCCACAGCATGATGTTGCCACCACCATGTTTTAAAGTGTTTTCTTGTGTGTAGGCCAAAATGTTTACTCGTCTTCCCACATTTTTCTTAATTATTTTTAAAGGCCAGATTTGTAGAGTTCTCAACCGTTGTCCTGCTGCCCAACTTTACTTTGACTAGGCCCTTTTAGAATAATGTGCTTTGATTGTAGCTATTATTGTTATTCTTTTGCAGCTACTAATAAGTTAGTAGAAACATCCCCACAGCATGACGCTGTCACCACCATGTTTTAAAATGTTGTCTTGTGTGTTGGCCAAAATGTTTCACTGATCTTCCCACTTTTTTTTTTCTTTTTTTTTTTGCATAATTTACAAACCAGATTTGTAGAGTGCTCCATTAAGCGTTGTCTTGCTGTCCAACTTTACTTTGACTAAGCTGTACTAACACATAAATGTGCTTTAATTGTAGTTTTGCCATATGTTTAGCCTCTACCCCACAGCTTTTTCATCGTCTAATAAGTTTGTAGAAATGTATCCCCACAGCATGATGCTGCCACCACCAGGTATCATGGTGTTAGTGTTAGTTTTCTGCCATTAAGTCTAAATTATTTAATGTAGAACGTCAAATATTACAGAAACATGCATCAGTATTATATCAAATTGGAAGTTTGTGGTTGTAAAATGACAAAATGTGAGAAACTCAAAGGGGTTTGAAGACTTTTTGCGAGCCACTGCACACATTGAAGCCCTACTTACCGTACTGTAACATAGATGTATGAATTTTTCTATCCCATAAATGGTAGTAGAGCCAGAATCCACCTGAACTGTGGAGCTTAAAGAGGCGGTTTGGAGCCTCGCTCTTTGATATTCTCGTGATGTTTTCAAGCACCCGTAGAAACATTTTTTTGTTTTTTAATTTTTTTTAATACCCACGTTAAGCTCTCGTCTCACTTCTGCGTGTAAACTCCTGAGTCGTGTGCATGTGTCGGATGCGGCTGGAGGTGTGTTTGCATGATCGGTGCAGTGAAAGACTTCCCCTATCCAGGACCAGATCCGTTTTCCTCCATGTTGTTACATCAGCAGTGTGACAATCCTCTCATCTGCGTTGGTAATTTTTAATCCCTCAGAAGGATTCTTTTATAATGTTACCATGTTTATAGTGCTTGTTGATGAAGCTACTCATTTACAGAGGTATTTTATTTTATTTTGGTTGAGATTGAGAACATTTCGTGCTGGAAGTTGAATAGGTTTGACTTCGTGAGGTGGGGGCGTTCTCGTGGTTACCGTGACGATGTACTGTCGTAACAAAGGCCAATTATTTATTTTAATATCCTCACTTCTGGAAAAGGTGCTTTCAATGTAATTTATATTTCACGTTGATTGTTCAAACTATTAAATGTGTGAGTTTTTTTTGTTAAATATTATTATTGTTATTTAATGGAACATGACGATATTTACATAATGTATTTAATTTTAAAGACCAGTTTTTTTTAACTGTTGCAGATGAAACTAGCTTGTTTTTTTCTAATTGGCTGTTAGTCCTACTGGAAGTCTGTTGTAGAAATGTACAAATGTAGCCTATATCATTAAAGATGATTCTTTTTTGTATGTTTGCCTCTACCTTTTTCTTTTAAATATTTATTTTTAAATATTTAAAGTAGTGGTGGTAAAAGTGTGGCGTAGGGTCCATTTGTGGCACACGTGCTGATTTTCTCTGGCCAATGCAAATTCAAAATCTTTGTTTTTTTTAATATAATATAGTAATCAGGATTTTTGTTAAATATTTATAATACAACAGAGCTTCACCCTTTTGTTGTTTTGTATTTGTAACTCCAACTTTTTTGCAAAAAATCTCCTGATACGTGGATTGTTTTTCAATAGCAACAGAGTGTGCGACTTCACACCATATTTACTGGTGTTTGCAAAGCAGCCAATCCAGAAGTGCAATTTGTTTTCCTTGCTGCTGATTGGCTGAACCACCAAGAGAAGATGAGGAACATCTAGATGTTTAGCTGTGAATGTTGCAAGTGATGAAACCGAAGAGAAGAGATGACAAAGATGATCCAAGAAGCTCAGCCTGAGCTTACAAGCAAATATATATATATATATTCTTTTGATTAGAGCTAAGCCATTTAACAAAAGCCTTTTCTGAATCTTCAAGGGGATCTATTATTCCAAATTAAAATTGTGCACATTTTTATTCTTCCATTTGGGTCTCAACTGCTTTTAAAAACAAACTAAGTGCTTTGAAAAATAAAAAAGCACATAGCTGTTTCTTGGCAGTAGGTTAATGTTTTTTTAGTGTCTGGAAAAGGTGCAGTTTCAAAAACCTCCAGATTAAGTCACATTACGCTGTTACCTAGCAACGCCAGTAGAATTTCACCCGTTACCTAGCAACCCAAGCATAGCTCCAGTACATTTGATCAGCTGGTTTTACTGCTGTACAATGGCTGTTGGAAAAGACAAGTGCTTTGTTGTTTACTTTCCATCCAGAAACCACTTACTGTATTCTTGTTGGTTGTGCAGGAGGCTCTACTTCTGCTTTTCAAAGATGTAAGGTTGTGTAACTGCACTTTTGTTTGCAGCCATTTTCAAATTATCAATCATTTAACATTTTAAAATTACATCATCAGACGGACCAAAATATAAAGTTTGTGGAAATTTTAAAGATGAAAATGACAAAAAAATAAAAAAATCTGGCAAAAACAAAAATTCTAAATCAGTTTCTTTCAATAAAAAGCTTCTGAAACTAACAAACTGCAGGTGTGTCTGTCTGGTGAATTTTTGGTTAAAACATATTTGTTTTTCGTTCACTGGGTAGAAAATCCGGACATTTTCCTCAAGTAAGAGTAGAGATACTTCACAATAAAATTAGTAAAGTAAAAAGTAGAGCGTAAGAAAAATACTGCTGAAAGTAATTTTTGTTCCATAAAAGCTACTCAAGTAAATGTCCTAGTTACTACCCAACTCTAGATGTAAAAACTCAGTTTCAGATCTTTTGTATTTCAGTCTGGACTTGACGTCCATAATATCTCATCAACTCTGAGATTTCTCTTTTAAACTTAACCATGCTGAAAATTCACAACTTTCTACCTCTCTGCTAATCAGAAATTAAACTGAAGAGTTTCTTTGTGGTTTCGACTGGTCGTTATTAAAGCGTGCAATAAAGGATGATGATGCTACATCCTTAAGCGTTAAGCTAACTGTTCCCATCGCCTCTAAAATATTCATCTTCTTGATTTTAAAGCTTCTCTGGCTGCTCTCCTTTCTCTTCTTCTGCTCCTTTCATCCTAAAAGCAGCATTCCTCTTTTTGCAGCACATGACCCACTTCTGTCTTTTCTTTCTAGCTCTCAGCCAGGCTGCTATTTCTGTTGCCAAGTGTAACATATTTCCCATAATGACGGCAGTGAGGAGAATGAGAGGGAGACGATGCTTCTACAGTAGAGGGATGAAATAGTGGATTTTACAGTGGAAAGAGACGATGACAAATACTGATGTTGAAAGGCAGGAAAGACGTTTTTCCTGCTCGAATTAAATCTGCGGCGATACATGACAGAATCTAAAGAGTAAAATTATAGCTTCTCCTTCTATAAACTTCATTTTCATTTATGTATTTATTTCAAACAAGTTTTTAAAAACAAGAAAACATGCAGATACATAACCAGGAACAAAATAATAAGCTTGCACTGCAAAGACACAAAATCTTACCAAATATTATTGGTCTAGTTTCTAATGTGAATATCTTAGTTCACTTATAGTAACACAAAACTAACTTAAAAGTAACTTTCCCACAAGATAGGAGCTCATCTTTCATAAATACTGAGAAAAAAAAGAGTCCCACTAGCAGATTATTGGACTTATAACCAGACTTTTTCACGCTACAAGTGGAATAATCTGCTAATACTACTAACTTTTTGTCAATATTAAAGACGTATTTACTTAAAACAAGCTCCTTATTTTGATGGCAAGTTACTTGTAAGTTAGTTTTCTTATAAGATATTTAGAAACTAGACCTAAAATACTCTAAGATTTTGTGTTTTTACAGTGTATCACTGCTTTACTGTTTAAAAAGGAGGAAACACATATTTAATCCTACCACTTATCTCAGTTTAATGAAATATATATTACTGACGCTAATTATTAGAGATTTGTAATTAAAACCATGTTATGGCATTTATATTCCCTGTTCATTATACTGTCCTAAAAAACAACAAACAAGTAATATTACATAAGAAAAATTATTACAAGCCGACTCTCACAAGAAGACAAGAAAATCTATGGACATAAAATAATAATAATGAAAGTAATAATGACAATTAGAAATAACAACCGGACCTAAAGCATCAGAAAACTTTCTAAAAACTTAATTGGATGACTTATTACGTGAACAAACGTATTAATATGTGATTCTAATTCTATTAATTAATGGAAAGAGCAATTGCAAAATAGTGACTTTTAGTGGGATGCTGACAAAGTTTTGCACACATTTGTAATGGAAACCATTGCAATAAAAGATAAATGCATGGATGAGTTTCTCTACATCTTGCTGCCACATTAGTCCTTTTATCCTAGAAATGTTCGTCAGGTGATAGAAGACTGGATTTGTAATTGTCTTCATGTGTTTTTGAAGATCTGAATGCATCACTATATTCAGATTTTGAACCTTATCTCTAGTTTTTATAGTCTGTCACCATCAGCTGAGATTTAGACGTTCATGTGTAGCATGAAAAAAGCTGATGTGATCACAATAATTAATTTTGCCAGATAATAAGTTGTCCCAGAAGTTATTGCGATAAATTATAATATTGTTGTTTTGAAACCATCTTCAAGTTATTTAATGGCAATAAACTTTACATTCTAATGAACAATTAACCCTGGAACTGGATTTAATTAATAATTGAACAAAGCAACGAAAATATCAGATCAAATGAATTATGAAGTCTCTGTAAACAAAACTGTTCTTCAAAAACATCCAGACTGAAAAACAGTAAATCATGCAAATTAAAATTATTAAGCCTGTTTTAATTTATTATGCATTTAATTGATTTATTGTTTATTGACTTGACGCAGTACTTTGCGTAAATTACATATTTGCTTAAAAAATATATGAAATATTAGTTTCACCTTCATCTTTTTGGGCATCATCCTTCATCTTCTTCCTACACACATAACAACTCCAGTAAATCCTTACATGAATTCATGTGTTCATGCATGTTCTCTGTTCTTCACTCAGGGGATCAAAATCCACCATAGTGGGGGATGTGCATTTCACTCTGCAGCTGCTGCCCTGAAAAATGGCCGACTGCTGCATACAGTCGTCTTTTTTCCATCAGAAAACCAACATAATCACTAATGTTGAAGAAAGTTAAGTTTCAGAGAGACGTTAGAGGTTATTTCCCAGGTGAAAGGTGACTTTTCAACAGAGGAGGTGGAGTAATGAGCAGAAATGTCTCAGCTCTCATTATATTAGCCATCTGATTATCCAAGCCACCGATCAAAAAACAGACTTTAACTCCCAAACATCAAAGATACACAGAGAGAAAGATAAAGGGGGAAGGTTGCTAAATTTATCTGAGAGTTTACAGCCCAAACACAACGCCCAAATCCAGTCGATCAACTCATAACTTCCGTTTGAGTGTTGTAGTCTCTCGGTGTTGTAGTTTGGCCGCCATCCAGCAGAGGGCGCCGCTGGTCGTCCTTAAGCGGAGCCGTGGACACAAAGATGGCGGCCTCCTCAGAACAGGAAAGAGCAGCCAAACGGAGCCCGGTGTGGGATGCAAGATGGACTTTATGCGGTAATTTGAAAAACAAAAACTCCACAAGTTCCTTAAGTTTCACCGTGTTTTTGTTTTGTTTTTATAAATCCAGCATATTATGAAAAATAAGTTCGTCTCTTTTCATACAAGAGAAAACTCAAGTTTGTAAGAAAATAGCTGTTTATCGCTAAGATCAATCAACTTTAGATTCAATTTATACTTTTTAGTTGTTCTTTATGTAAGACGAGAACCCGTTTTAATCTACTTTTCAATAAATAATTAACGAGAGAAGCGCTGACTTTAATGAAGATCAGCAGCGGCTTTAATACCTGCAGTGTGAAAGTTGCAGCTGTGAGTCACAGAGCGAGGTGGACTGCCCCCGCTGTGAGGGTTTATTTATTTCACCCACATCTGCTTGTGAACACGCAGCGTGGGGCTAATAGATGGGATGTTAATGCCACTGAATGTGTTGGAGGCTCGTTGGTATTAATATCGCTTTAAGGAGACGTTTTATTTGCAGTGTAGGAGCACAGGATGCCTCATCATGCCTGAGATTTGACGTGGGCACACTCAGGGCTTTTTATATATATTTTATATATTCAGTCCTGTGGAAAAGTTTCCAAACTTTTCTGTAGATTTTCAAACATTTGGTGACTTTCTGGCAGGGTTTTAGCACTTCAGCGAGGTTGACGTCTAGACTTTGACTGTACCATTTTTTTTTTTTTTTTTTTACAGCCGTTTATGATGCAGTTTGAGCCCAGACAGATGGCCTCACATTTGACTCCAGAGTAGCTGAATTGTCTGAAGTGGTTGTTGTGATATAATGTGTATATTTCCATCTGTCTTTTCACGAATTCAGCACTGAATTAAATCTTAGTATTGTTGCTATATTCTCTTTATAGGGGACCTATAGTTCAAAATTCTCATTTTGGACCTTTTTTGTACTAATATTTGGGTTTCTGCTGCTTTTTTAAAGACACCCCAAACGCTTTAAAAACAAACAAACATCCATTCATTTTTTGAAAATTATTTTTTGGTGTCTGGAAAATAAGCCCTTTCAAAAACCTTCTGATTAAGCCACATTATACGGGCACTGCAGCGTTACCTAGCAACCCCGGTGAAGGCCAATCCGTCACCTAGCAACCCAGGTTGATCTCCAGCACTTTGGTCAGCTGGTTTTACGATAGTGGCTGGAAAAGACAAATGTTTTGTTGTTGACTTACCATCCAGAAACCAGTTGCTTCATTCTCGTTGGTTGTGCAGGAGGCTCTACTTCTGCTTTTCCAAGATGTTTGGCTATATAATTGCGTTTCTTTTTCTGCTTTGAGTTGGAGGGCGTGGCCAGCAGCAGGTTATTTGGATTTAAAGTGACAGCTGCCCTAAAACAGCTCATTCTGAATTGATCATACTGAAATCTCATTATCTAAAAATTATTTTGGCCAAAAAATAATTTTATAAACATGTTTTGTTTCGGCCACAGACCGATCCTAACCTGTTCAAGGAAGCATAATAGGGAGAAATAACAAGAGCTTCTCAGAAAAGAGAAATGCAGAACCTGTTATTCCCCCATCACGATGATCTGACTGAAAGAACATCTGTTTTAGTGTTTGAAGGTGGATTTCCTGCACACAGTCGTCCTAACTCTCCTCGCTCGCCCCAGTTTTCAGCTATGAAAGCAAAGGTTAGCTCATCAAAGCGACTGTGGCCACTGATGGAATAATGGAGTTGATCTCTCTTTGCTATTCAGTTCAGCTCGTCTGTGGGAAGCTCCTTCTCCTCCCACAGAGCTCCTCTCCTCCGTCTTCCTCTCTGTATGATAATAAGCGTTGCAGCAGCAGCAGCGGCTTCCCTCATCATCCTCTTATCCACATCTTTTCATTTCTAATTCATATTTCTGTGTGAGAGTTCCCTGCTTTTTCTGCACATTGTGCTTCGATTCTGGTTGATTGTGTGGGGAAGGTCTTTGTGTCGTGGTTGTTTTCCACGGTGATTACAGGATTATTTGATGTATCTGAAAGGTTGGGTGGATCCCTCTCTGTTCTTGTAAAAGATGAGAAAACATAATATTCTTTCCACAGCTGAGAGACTGAACTCCCAAACATCAAAGATACAGAGAGATAAAGGAGGGGGTGCGGGTTGCCAGATCTGACTGAGGGTTTCCAGCCCAAAACGTAAAACCCGTCCAAATCAAATCGATTAGCTAATAACATCAGATTAGCCCAAGCTGTCTAATCTGATCTTTCTCAGGTCCACGAAGTACTGCGAGTAAACGTCCGTTTAATCACCATGACGTCAGCTCAAAGTGCAGCGCTACAGTTAGCTTAGCGCTAACTGTATCATCCAAAATAATAATGGATGAGTGGCTGAAGAACCGGCACTGAAGAGAAAAGGTGAAGAAACCGGTGGAAAGTTTCTCAGGGGGAGTTTCAAAACTTTTGTTTTTCAACACGATTATGATGCATAGCAAGACAAAATGTCGAAATAATAATTATGACTTGATTCTTGTATTATTATGACTTCTAGAAATATTCTGACTGTATCCTCATAATATTTCAACTTTATTCTCGTAATACTTCTCGGAATTTGATGACTTTTATCATAATAATGACTTTATTGACAATAAATAACTTTATTGTTATTATTGCAATTTTATTCTCATATTTTGGTTTTCTTCTGGTAATATTGACTTTATTCATGTAGTACATCTCAAAATAAACTTTATTGTCATTGTTGCAATTTTATTGTATTATTTCGACTTCTCATGATGATATGATTTTATTATCAAAATATTCTAATTTCTTTGTCATTAACATTTTAACTTTATTCTGATAATATTATGACTTTATTCTGATATTATTTTGACTTTATCCACTTGAATGACTTTATTTTCATAATACTTCTCAAAAATAATGATCACAGTTTTATTCTCGTATTATTACGACTTTTCGTAATAATATGACTTTATCATTATTATGATTTTATTGTTGCATTATTACAACTTTCTTCTCATATTATAACTTTACTGAAATCATTTTATGACTTTATTCTCAAAATATTATGACATTACTGTCAGTATTGCAGTTTTATTCTCGTATTTTGACTTTATTCTTGTAATTTTATTTTTTTTTTTAATGTTTTTGTTGGCATGGCCCTAATTCTCTGTCGCACAATTACAGTAATTTGCTTATGAATGCTTTATAAAACCCCCAAACTTTTAACAACCCGCTCAAATCAGTTTATTCTTGCCCAATGTGTTCAAGAGCAGCCAAACTGGGTGGAAACCCGCCCAACCTGGCAACCCAGGAGGAGGGTACGCTGACTGAAGGAGGGAGGGGTGAGCCCTGTATCCGGGTAACGGAGGAGAGGAGCGGGACAGCCAATCAGGACGAGGAGAGCTGGAGAAGGGGAGGGCCGTGCGGCGAAGGATGGGGAGTGTGTCAGACCGACCAGATAGAAGTGTTACTACAGAGCTGCTGCTGCTGCAGGAGGAGGAGAGGCGAGGAGGAGCTGCTGATGAAGATGCTGCTGCTCCGCTCCTCTGCGTCCAGCAGCACCCGGGACTGACCGTGACCTCTTCAACGCCGCGGTCGTTGTTGAAGGAGGAAGGTTTTTATTGTTGCATCTTCCCGCTGCTCCTCATTTCTCTGCAACTGGAAGCCGCTGGGTTCCCCTCCTCCTCTTCCTCCTCTTCCTCTCGTATCCCCACTTTCTTTCTTCCAGAGGGAATTCTCCATTTTCACCAGGAATTATAAAAGAAAGTAAGACTCTTTCCTGTCTTTTTTTTATGTGTTCTTCATCTCTGAGTTGCATGGAGACAGAGGAAGCTTGGTTTTTGATGAGGGAGTCAGTAGGGGGTCTGTCTGTGTGCAGCAGGACCTCAAGAGAGAGAGAGAGGGGGGGGGGGCGTGAATGTTCAAGTTAACTGCAATGATGTGAAACATTGCCTCTCTGTGCATGCAGGACTTATACATGCAGGAAATGCGATCGCGGATCTGCTGAGGATGCAGAATATTTTCCCACATCTGCAAGCGGAAAGAAAGTGTTTGAGCACCAGATTAAAAAAAAATAAATCATAACGCAGATTTACCGTTGTGACAATCTGATAATCCCACCCACATACGTTTGCAAGCCTGTCAAAGGATGTGCTGCACAGAGCGTCTCATTGTTCACGTTAAAACGCCAAGCGGTGCATAAAATCACCCTGAATCACACGGAGATTCCCCTGACATGCAGACTGAGGCAGGATGAGCATGAATGAACATGAACACGGATACATGGGAGGAAATATGAGATGAGTTTCTGCTGAAGATGTTTCACTTCAACGGCTTCATTCCTGCACAATGTTCTGACATGATCTCCACCTCTGCACTGTAAAAACACAAAATCTTTTGTATTTTTGTCTAGTTTCTACTGCAACTATCTTATAAGACAAAACTAACTCAAGTAACTTTTCAGCAAGATATAGGAGCTTGTTGTTAGTTAATAATTTCTTAATATTGGTAGAAAAAGACTTGCAAAAATCAACGAATCCATTAATTGCAAAGTTCAATAATTTCCATTTGCGTGATTTATCATGTCTTCAGTCTGGTGCGTTATTTTACAGCAGGATAATTTTGTTTAGAGACTTTTAAAATCATTTTATTTGTTGTTTTGTTTATTCATTTGGATATTTAAAAAATCTTCCACTTCTACCGTTAAATTTAAAGTTTATTGATCTTTGAGAATGTGTTACTACACCATTATTACCATTATGTTACTTGAAAATTGTCTTAAAACAACAGCATTTATTGTACATTGCAATAACTTATGGGACAATTTATCGTCCAGCAATATTTGTTATCGTAGTTATAAGTGAAATAATCTGCTGGTGGAACAAGACATTTTAACTTATAATATTGGGAAAATGTCTTGTTCCACTGGTAGATTATTTCACTTGTAACTAGTACTTTTTAAATCAATGTTAATAAATTATTTTCTTAAAACAAGCTCTTATATTGCTGAAAAGTTACCTGCAAGTTAGTTTTGAATTATTTCATGTGTACTAAGGTGTTTGCACTACAAGTAGACCAAACATATTTGGTGGGATTTTGTATTTTTGCAGTGTATAGATTCCATTGTCTCTGCTGAAGGTGTATATAATTACACACAAGTGCAGGTCTTGCAGGACTTGTAGGTGTTTCAAACGTGACTGGGAGTTGAGTTGAGTTTTCTCAGAATAACGACAATGCAGGGACATCACCCACGCCGACACCTGCTTCTCAGGCTCTGAATGTGAGGAGGGTAATGACAGAGGAGCGCTTCTTCAAACTGCAGAGCATCCAGCTCAATTTACAGCAGTGAAACTGTGAACCTCCAGCCACGCGCTGATGAGACACCATTAGGCGATGGAGAGCTGATGTCGGTGTGGAGTGGAGATAAAGGACAGTTCAAAAGCTCTTTCCACTCACTGATGTCAAGCAGTCGTTACACTCCAGGCCGAGTTGCATACCAACTCAAATTGCTTTACATTTGGCCTCAAGAGAGCCGGGCTTTCTTATGATGTACCGTCTAACCCAGCTCAGCAGCACACAAACTAAATGCATTACTAACGTAGGTTTGTTTGGAAAGTGGGAGGAAGCTGAACAACTTGGAAAATCTCAGAGAGAACAAAAGCAAAACACATAAACTGATTAACGGCTGGGCACCAAGAAAAGTCAAATTTGGAGATCTGAAGAACTTGGCATGTTTTCACACCTGATAGTCGGGTAGACTCGGAAACAAAGTCTCTACATTTGTTACATTTTCAGCTGCTGTTTTTCTCTTTCACAATGGACTATGTCAAATGAACCAATCCCTTTGAAAAACCTGTTCCCCTCCTCGCCTGTGGGGGCGCTGTACCAATAACCACTGGAGAAAACGACACAGAAACCTTTGAAGAAGACATTGAGTGTAACTTCCTTATTTATAAAATGTAGACTATCAGGGAGTAGCGTCAGATTTTAGGGGTTGTAGGATTTCTCTTTTGTCTTTGGTAAAAAACCAGAAGTAATTTCTCCCGCTATCACTAGACACTCAGGTTTGTTTTGGGTGTATTTACCCAGAATGCCCTGCGCTGTAGTCCACTTCCTGCTTTTGGTTTGATTGGTGTTCACATAGGGATTCAGATCGCGCTAAAGTTCACTTCAACCGATCCAAGAACAAGGTTTGTAGGTGGACCAGAGTTCGCTTCTTTGTTCGCCATCAGAGTTTAATTACGTGTTAAATCAAAAGCAGGAAGTCGGCTACAGTGCAAGGCATTCTGGGTAATAAAACCTAAACAAACGTGAATCTAATACTAGTGGGGAAAAATGTGTTGTGAAATCCTCCAACCACTAAAATCTGACCCCACTCCATTTTTGTTTACATTTTGTGACGAAGGAAGTCACGCTTTGCGTCGTCTTTAGTATTTTTTGTCGTTTACTTCAGTCGCTCTTGGTGCAGCGCCCCCACAGGCGAGGAGGGGAACAGGTTGCTCAAAGGATTTGGTTCGTTTGACACAATGCAGTGTGAAAGAGAACTACAGCAGCTGAATAATTAACAAATGTTACAGTTTTGGTTCCCAACTGAACCAAGTGTCCCGGACTATCAGGTGTGAAAACATGTTGAAAGTACGTTTTTGAAAATGGGCTGGAGTGAATGCACCCTCAAGGAATAACGATGTGCAGTTGAAAGCATGTGGGTTATATTGGGAGTGCAGTGCAACTAGTTCCATCCTACTTACCTTTTCTAGATGTGCCATCCTTACTCAACAAGTCGCTTACAGGTCTGCAGGTGTAACAAATTACTTCCAAACTGGAACCAGTCCCTGTTGGTGGTTAAATTGGTGCTCTGGCTTTTTGTCAGAAAAGGCAGCAACTCTTTGGAACAATTGTCTCCCACCTATATGTAGGTCAGTATTCTCGGATTAACTGCAGTTCCTTCGACTGTGGTTGGCAACCCAACTAGATTGCCAACTCGGGGGTTAGCAATCGGCAAGTGTGAAGTTTGAAATCCTCTTCAAAATTAAATTAAATAGCAAAAATGTTGCATATTTATCCTGTAAATCTTAGAAGAGAGAAGAAGAACTACTTAAAAATAGGGAATATAGAAACATTGACTGCAGCCTTTTAAATTATTTTTTTGTGGAACATAACTCTAAATTATACATGGAAAGTTTATCTATTTGCAGTTCTTTTCATAGAGATTATCTAAAATGTTGAAATGAAATTGCAACTTGGAAGCCAATCAAGGAGCACCATTCCTTTTCCTTGCTGCTGATTGGCTGAACTGCCAAGAACGGAAATAAGGAAGACTGTAGATTTGAGCTTCTAAGGTGATGCTAAGATGGTTTCCATTTTGTATATTATTGCATATCAATGTATACTTAGTGTTTGAACCATTAAAATAGCCATTTCTAAATATTTTAAAGGGAGTCTCACGTATTCTCACATATTCCCTGTTTGGTTGTGTTCACCAGCTCCTATGATAACCTAGGTTCAACTGTATTTTTTAAGGTAATTTTTATTTTTTTGGCTTTCTGATTGTCTTATTAGAAAGTTTCCTATTATTTGGCTGTTCTGACCATTTACACAGAAGTCAAGGGGTAAAACACAATTTGCTCCTATTTCTTTAGCTGAATCTATAAAAAATACCAAAGATGTGAACATAAAATGAATTTTTATGGCCAACAAAGTAATTCTCAGTGAGATATATAGTGAAAGTTTAACTGAGTGATGGTAACGTTTTGCCTGTTTCTTAAGGATGTGACTTTCCCAGACTATTTGTCTGCTGGTCTTGGCAGGTATTGGGACACAAGTCAGCAAAAATGTAGCCAAAGTTTGAAGAAAAACTTTGACAGACTTTCAAAAAGCCTGGAGAAATATTAAACAAAACCAGTTTAAACGACTGAAATAAAATCTGGGAGTTTGAAATAAAACTAAAGTGTCTGGCTAAAGCAAGAAGGAGCAATTCAGTTCAAACCTAAATGTGAATTATTGAGTTTGAAAGGAGGCATCTTGAGTGGTGGCATCAAAGGTTTATCAAAGTGACAGTTTAATAGTGATGCTTCGTGGGTATGCATCAAGCTAAGTGGGCTATTGTGCAAATTCTCCAGTGTGAAAGAAGACGTAATGTTTGAGCCGATATACTCCGTAGTTCAGGTACATCAACGTCTGACATGCAGCGATTTGCAAATCTCATGCAACACCAACACGCATCCGACTTACGCCAATCAGCCATGACATAACGACTGATGTGTTTTCTGTTCGTAAACAGGAATCAGGAGAAATGAGCAAGTTTCTGGATTTCAACTTAAGCTTAATTAGATTGACAAGGTTTCAAATTGTGATGGCTAGACGTCAGAGCAGGTCATTTTTTTTGCCTGGCGCTTCAGCTAACTTTGGAAACCTTTAGCTCACCTTGCTTCCCCTAAATTATTTTTTCTGGATAAATTCTAAATTGTTTATGCAGCAGTTCAGTTTCCTCCCCTCGCGTTCTCTTGCTTTCATTTTTTTTCACAATAACTTTATTTCAAACATGAAACATACTTATAAGTGGCGTTACTTTATTATAGAGTTCTTGCTTCATGTCTGCGTGAGTCGTTGCTGTAGCGTCTTTATTCATTGTCTTCCTAAAGTTTTACAGTCCTAATTTCCGCTTTCATTCCTTGGGAGATAATTTAGCCCAGGGAAGTCGCGCTGATCTGGTTCAACAAACCAATTTAGCTGCAGCTGACAGCTGACTGCCATGTCATCTTTGCTTCAAGCATTTGGCAAAGAGACAGCGCCAAAGTCCAGCAAACAGCCCACGCTCGGTGCCAGTAGTTGGAATTGACATTCAAGTCCCATTAATATCATCTGGGTCAGCAAAGTTTAGCCCGGAATGAGAGGACTCTGCAGGAAATCAGCGTTTCCAGCCGTGCAGATCCCTCCATGGGGATCAGGGGCCCACAATCTCTGCAGAACACGCTCTCAGTTCTGGTGAGCACGACTCAAAGAGGGCCTAAGAGCACACAGAAGGATTTACAGACATGGTTATTCTATTAAATTAATTAAAGAAGGGCAGGTTTGTATGGAAAATGAACTGTTTCTTTTGGATTGGTCGTCCATCTGCTCGGTTGCTTTAGTGTTGAAATGTTGCCAGAGTTCGACTTTCTCTAAGGTTTATTATTTCCAGCCTCCCTCTTGGTTTATTTGCTCAACTGCATGGGAGTTTAGCTCGGCTTTCTTCCTGCAGCACAGCTCGGGGGTGATGCAGTTCATACCTCCAGATTTAGGCTTCTCCATCTCTCACTCCTTGCAGTCTTTTTTCCTCTCTCTCTCACTTCTTCTCCGGCTCTTACTGGTGGTAAGCCTCTGAACTGGGACAGACAGACCTCCCCTGCGCTTTGTCCTACTTCAGCCTTGTCCTCTCTTTCTTGTTTCTTCTGATTTCCTTCCCCTCTGTCACTCACCTGCAGCCACCTGTCTTTGAGCGACAGGAACTGTTAATCATGTCACCGTCTGTGGGTTCTTCGTCACACCTGAGCGACGGTTCTGTCTGGCATTAATGGGCTGTTGGAGTGTTTTGCAGACACAGGTGATACCATTACTTCCGGTAGAAAAAAACATTGTTGAAATTGAAGCCTGTCAGCCTTGAAGCGCGATGGTTCTGAGATTTTTGGGACAAAACGTTTGGTGTCAGCGAGGAAGGAAATCACACATTGGTTTGGTGTCTCTTCTGAGACATTTGTCCAGTTGGTGCTTCCAAATTGTTGGTTAATACTTGGTTATCTGAGATAAGAAGGTGTTGGAGTCAGTGTCAGTAAGGATAGAAAGTGAAATAGGAAAAAACAGGAAACTTTTATTGCAGTAGCATAATTGAACAGCCGTTTTAAATCCCCTGATTTCCATTAAAATGGCGCTAAGTTTTGTCCTAAACATTTCAAAAGGGCAGCCTTTTGTTCTCACTGTTTTTAAATCATCTCTTATGTTCCCTTTTTTCAGCTAATGTCACTTGTTTTCTACAGAGTTGAAAGTTGATTTTCCTTGAAAGTTGATTTTCTCTCTACCGAACCATTTCTGGTTGATTAGTGGCGCTTTAAAACTCTTGGTGACTCATTTTTAGGTGACAGAATGTGGAAAAGTTCAAGGGATTTGAATATTTTTGCTGTGTATTTAATTAAGTGCTGTCATTTTTGGAAGTTGATTTGTAATATTGATCCATTCAGATGAATTATGGCTGATCTTGACTCACATTTTGTTAATGTAAATGTATTTATGCAGCACATAAAACCAAGAGACGTTGGCCAAAGTGCTGTAGTTTAATAAAGTGAAGTACCTTTGTATTAGTTTACCATTAAACGTGTGTAGGGAACAGATCTATCATTATTTTCTAAGTGCAGCACCTATCAGCTCTATCTCTCTCTCTCTCTCCAGCTATAACCATGCCAACGAGGAGTCGCAGCATTTTATGTGGTTATAAAAGTTTCAGCACCAGCGGTTTGCCTCAAGCCAACATTTGATCAGCACAAAGACTGTTCGGAGTGTGATTCTGTGTCTTCAGGCACTGCAACATACTCAGTAATAACACCCCAGTAGCACTCGAACTTGCTCTCCAAACCAAATCCCATTTATCCCATTAAAACTGTCCGCTGATGGTAATTGCAGGGAGTGGAGTGCAGAGAGGGAAGGTAGTGGAGCTTTGGCCAAACTCCTCCATGCATCAGGGATTCTCTCTCAGTTTATTAGGGCTAAATGTGCCACAGAGAGGTGCATGGGGGGATTTTTCCACCGCATCGTCATCAACGTGGGGTTGCTATTTTTAGAAGCAGCGGTGGAGCAGCACCGACCCAGGGTGGCCAAGATGGGAGGGTCGGATCGGGTGCCAGATGCCGTGCATCTGTGTCTAAAAATAGCAACCGCACGTTGATGACGATGTGGTGGAAAAATTGGTTGTATTTGAGGCAGCAGGAAGGTCTAATGGTGCATTCAGGTGTTATCTATCCAACAGCAGCATAACTTAAAAATACATGTTAACCTTTAACCGTTTTAATGAATGAATTTGTAGTTTTGAATCTCATTAATACAGAGTAAGTTTGGTTCTCCATCCATGAATTTAGCTAGACTGTCCTTTCTGGCTAACTTTAAGGAATGCTAATTAGTTTCAAAGGCAGAGCAGGTATTGATTCTTTGCACTTGATCACCATGACGGACATCAGAAGTGAGGGATGTAAGAACTGAATGGAGAAACTGTCATTGTTTTCCCAAGTTGTTTTGCCAGTACATGTTTTCTACTTGTTAGAGTCAAGCTAACTTGTCTGTGGAAGTAGCACACCTAGTTCTGCCTCATAGATGGTGGTATTTTCAAAAGTTGGACATAGAAAACAACTCATCTTCTCCCACCTGATGTGTTGACTTTGCCTGAATTTACGCCACATAATTGATACCACAGCATTTTCCCTTACAGCAGAGCAGACATAAGAGTCTAGATGCTAACCAGTGTTTTTCCTTCATGCTAGTGTAGTTGATGGTGGAGCGTTTTCTCCATGGTAACCAATGATTAGACACGTACCTTCTCTATAATGCAATATTTAAGTGTATCTTATTAATATTTCTTACTTGTACAGTAAATGAACATTAATCTTCTTACCTTGTAAAAAGTGTCGTTTGTTTTGGTTGTGTTTACCCAGAATGCCCTGCACTGTAATTCACTTCCTGGTTTTGGAGCTGTCTCCGGTCTGCTTGGCGTTCGCATTCAAACCCTGCATATGTGGTCCACACCAGTGTTTAATTACACATTCACATCTGTTTGTCAAAACAACTGTAGGTTGTTTTGACAAACAACCTACAGTTGGATGAAAGTGGACTAAACATGGCTGGTGTTAACGCATCCTCAGTTTCCTGCTTTTGGCTGACAGGTGGGGCTCTTAGCGTTCAACTGGCATAATATCAGCTGCAAGGTTGAGAATTGATGTGCTTGGCATGAAGAGATGGTCTTCCATGTACTACAGGGGATTATTTGAGCTACTGTTGCATTTCTTTCATCTCAGAACTAGTCTGTTTATTCTCCCCTGACTTTCAACAAAGTGTTTTGTTGTACATCTGCAGCTCAATACTTTCTCTTTTTCCGAGGAAATGTGAGAGCAACTTCTCACCATGTCTGGATGCCCAAATGCACTGATCTGTTATTGGCTGATTAATTATTTATTGTAGCAAGTAATTGAACTGGTGTACCCAATAAAGGTCTGGATGAAGGACACCAAACGATGCTCAGAGAGCAGTAGAATGGATAAACACTAAAGCTTCAAACATATTTATTTCCTTATAGCTATTTCCTCTCCAAACATTGAGTGTAGCCCCTCGTTGTTCTTGTTCTATCCAACAACAGCAGCAGCTTCATGTCCTCTTATTGCTAAGTGACTAATATGATTGAGTTTCAGTTATAATTTCAGTAGTACATCTAGTCGGACACTCGTGTTTAGTGCAGTGAGAGTTTCTGTCGATGACTCTGTCACTCTGAGTGACACAGTGTTTTGTGTAGATTTCACCTGGTGTCAGGTTTTCTTGTGGTGATTGAAAGGTGTTTGAGCTGCTTCGTTTTGTTTCTGTCACAGTGGAACAGCTGTGTTCACGTTCACAGGCTCTGGCCTGTTCATTCTTCATTTTCCAGGCCAGTGATTAGCTTTGACACCACAAAAACTAATCGTTGCTCCTTCTTATGACCTCTTTAAACAGCTTTCTTATCTCTCAGTTTGTTTCTGCCTAATTTAAATTGAAGTAACCTTATTTTATTTACATTTTTTTGTTGGTATTTAACCACAGAAATTACCTGGACTGGGAGTCTGGAATTTCCCTTTCAGGACAATGAGGACTAAATTATTAGAAAGTTTTTGTTTTTTTTACAAAGAAAATGAGACTATTTTTTAATACATACCTAATTCGGTTAGTATTAGTAGTATTATGGGAAGCATTGTTGTTCAAAAGGTTGATTTCCTGTTACTTAATATAAATAAAACTATAGTTCCATTTTCTTTTCACTTTGTATTTTCTTAAACATATTTTTTGTTTTTGATAAAGTTTTATTATAAACTGTAAAATGCATTACTGGAAAAACAAACATATTGGCTTAAATATGTTGTAATTTTCCCATTACTCTAAAAGTTGCTGATTAGGACACCTAAGAACTCATTTACTTCAAAAACTGCATTTGTTGCCTACAGAGATCGCCTTTCTTTCCACCTGCGCGCCGCATCCCCAGCTCATAACACGGGTAGGTTATTATTATGAACATAAAACATCTGATTTGAGGTAAACTGCCGTAAATTTTTCATGTGGCATTATACACGAGATATTTGTTATAACAAAAACGTAATCCGCTTGTTTTCTACTGTTTAGCTAGCGCCATTAGCAGGAGCTAACACGAAGTCAAAACAAATAGGAAGATAATGAGTGGATGTTTAAAGTGACAGAACAACATTTTTAAGTTTTTGTAACTCAACAGTATAATATATTTGAGAAAATATTTTGACTGTGACGCTACTGGTCAAATTGAAGCGCTGAACGTTACTTATTGTGTAAAAATAATTGTTCTGGCTAGACGAAGCTAACGCGATAGCTCAGAAACTTCATGTACCCAGAATGCATTGCAGCGTAAACAACAGGACGACGTCCGTGTGGCAATATTTAATTTAAGTTTAGAAAAACTAAACAACCTACAGTATTTTTACAGTATTCGTTTTACACCTGAAATAAATGTTAAATATGTTGTTACAACTAATCGTGGATCCCATTAAATATGTTTTAAATTAATAATTTGTTTATCTGTTGGCATTTTAGTTTTTCTGCCTCTCAGTGACAAATAACAGAAACACCTCCACTCATTATTAAGCTGTTATGTTTTAAAAATAAGATATTTAAATTTTTTGTTTATTTATCTTCTACAAACCTCCTCCAGCAAATTAAACATTTAGCGATGAGTTTTTCATGTTCATATTGTGCTAAAGTTTTGACCCATTTCGGCAGTTTTTCTTTAATCTTTTGTGTCGTTTTCTTATAGTTTCTTAATTTCATCATACTCTGTTTCCTTGGATGCAGAGTATGAAGAAGCTGGAAAGCTCTGCACCGTTCTGCATGTCGGTGTGCACCAGCAGTAGGCAGCAGTGGGTGTTTGAAAGTGCATGGGAGATGATGAGTCGGCAGTGTTCAGAGCCAGAGAAAAAGGTTTGGGGTGTCGTTCTGCATTAATAATGGCTTGCTGTATTTATAGCCACAGCAGCATGAATGGGAGGTTATACATCCTGTATCACGGACATCACACTGTCCGATCAACTTTAACCCACATCCTGGAAATAATGACAAAAATCACTGAAGTCGCAAGACCTTCTGCTGATGTTTAGACCCTATAGGAGGAGGGTTGGTGGAGAGAGGAGCACATTGATGCAGCTTGTGGGAGCTGCTTGAAGTCGTATCGATTGGCCTACATTGCAGACATGTGATAGATTTCTCTCACTGCTTAGAGTTTTAGTTCTCGTTCTCTGCACTGAAGTCTTTTAACTGCTCATTTGTCACCGATATGCCTTTCTCTGGCCACTTAATTTGCAGGAAACAGAAAAATGTTTAAAGAATCTGGTTTTGTTTTGATTTCTAGTTAAAATCCTAGGTAGCGTAAATGTCAAATCAAAATTTGTAGCCTTATTTATGATATTTCTAAAAGGCTTATATACTGTAAAATGCAAACAAAAAATTTGCAATCATTCAATGTTCCATCTTTACATTCTCTGAAATGATAGCATCTCCCAACTGTTAGCTTTATTTTGGTACCAAGATGATCAAAATAGAGAAAAACTAAATTAGATTTGCATATGTTATTTTAAACACATACTACAGAAAACCCTATGGAGCTTTTTAGATGTTATGAAGGAGAAAGAGAAAGCACACCTAAAATGCTGTCACAGAAACAGATGTTTCTGTTAAATTTAAAGTCTTGACGTCCTTTGAGAAAAGCTCCTGATTGAGACCACAACGAGGTCAGACCTCCTTCACGTCTTAAGACAAGACTTACTCTCTCTGTGACAGCTATGCCTGACCTTTGCCCTCATTCTGGGATCCTATAAAGTGAGTATGGATCCGTCTCCTGCTGTTGTGATTCACCCGCTCTATAAACCGTCTCCTGAGCTCTGCTTTAATCAGCTCCCTGAAGGTGGGATCACAACCTGCTGAATTCTGACGAGGCTTTAAAGCGACCCAGGTGAAGTAAAATCCATGTAAAGTTGGCTTTCAATGAGGCTGTAAAACAAAAAACAGTTACCTGGGGGGATGGATACCACCGTGTATTAGGGCCACTGTAGATAGAAAAAGAGAGGAGGATATTTCTGCTAAAAAAAACTCAGAAATGTTGAGATTTCTAAAAGTAAAAAAAATTCTAGGAGAAACTCAGTTTTAGATTAAGCTAAAAAATTTAGAAAAAAACTTTTAAATTTCTGAGTTTCAAAAGTCAACATTTGTTTCTTTTGAAACTCCATTCCTAACGTTTGTAGAGAAAATCTCTGAGATAAATATCAAAATTCCTGAGTTTTTTTCTTGCAAATTTTTTACTTTTGGAGCTCAGAAATTTTCTTGTTTTTTTCTAGAAAATTTCTGAGAATAATCTCAAAATTTCTGAGTCTTTTTCTAACAAATTTTCTGCTTTTCAAACAAAAAAATTTAAAGTTTTTTTTTTTTTTGTAGAAAATTCCCGAGATTCTCAGAATTTAATTTTTTCTAGCAATTTTTTGACTTTTCAAAATCCGAAATTTCCTTTCTGCCCCCCCCCCCCAAATTCTGAAATTCATCTAAAATTTGGAGTTTTTTCAAGCAAATTTTTGACATTTAAAACTCAGAAATTTGAACGTTTTTTTCCTAGAAAATTTCTGTAATTAATCTCAAAATTACAGAGTTTTTTTGGCGTAAATTTACTCCTCTTCCATCCACACGCTATTGTATATTTGCTGCCCGGAGCGATGGAGCAGCATCCACTCTCAATATTTCACAGCTCGTCATATGTTCAGCCGGTCTCCACCCTGCAGCGTCTCCCATTGTGGTTCATTTATTCATTAACCTCTCCTCGTGCTGCCAACTGTTTGCCCCAGCTTGGCCTTGATGCAGCCTCTTCTGGTTCTGCCACTTCATTCGCTCCGCCGGTCGAGACCGACGGGTCTGAGTGTGATTCAGGATGTTTCTCTGCGAGCAGAGCAGCAGAGCGGACTCTGTGTCGGCCCGCAGAGATTCGATGATGAATAAAGCTAATTAATTAGCAGACTATTTGAATGTGTTCTCTGTTCGCTGCTACTCCCCAGATGATTGATTTTCCTTCTCTCCTGTTCTGTAGAGAAAAGACACAAAATCTTACCAAGTAATTTTGGTCTAGTTTTCGTGCAAATATCTTAGTTCACTTGAAATAAGACAAAACTAACTTACAAGTAACTTTACAGAAAGACATAGGAGCTTGTTTTAATTAAATAATTCCTTAATATTGATGTAAAAGTACTAGTTCCACTGGCAGATTATTTCACTGATTTTACTATCAATATTCGCAAAACATTGGCTGGAGTAACGAGGCATTGCGTCGTTACCTAGCAACCCCAGCCAAGCCAAGGCCGTCACCTAGCAACCCAGTTCTAGTCCCACTGGCAGGTTATTTCACTTGTAACAAGATATTGTTTTCATGCTGTAAGTGAAATAATCTGCCAGAGGATCTAGTACTTTTACTAGTAATCTAGTAATTCCTTAATCAATATAAAGGAATTATTGACATAAAATAAGCTTCTATCTTGCTGCAAAGTTACTTGTAAGTCAGTTTTGTCTTATTTCAAGTATAGTAAGATATTTCCACCAGAAACTAGACCAAAAATACTTGGTAAGATTTTGTGTTTCTTGCAGTGTATATTTTTCTAATATGCCAAGAATGAATGTGGGCTCAAATTGAATTTTATTTTGGGGGGCACAACCACAGCTTCAGAAAATTTACTTTTTTTCAGTCCATCCCTATTTACTCCGCTTTAATCCAACTTTAGTTAATTTATCTAGACAGTCTGGTTCGTTTGGGGAGGTGTGAACGCACAATTGAACTCTGATCCGCTTACAATCATGGAAAAATGTCCTGCAGTTTTGTTTTATCTCAAGTATCAATGTCAAATTTATGTCAATGTATATACCAAGTACCAAGTATTTTTGATCTACTTTGTAGTAGATTTATCTTATAAATAAGACAAAACGAGCTTTCAAATAACTTTCCAGCAAGATATAGCAGCTTGTTTATTTAATTATTCTTTAATATTAATGAAAAAGTACTAGTTCAACTGGCAAATTATTTCACTTATAACATGGAAAAATGTTTAGACTAAAAGTACTTGGTACAATTTTTTTTTTTTGCAGTGTTGCATTTGCTTTAGGTAATACCCTGAAATTAAAAGACTGTATTTTCTTTAAAATCTTCATTTGAACTCTTGCAGCTTTATCTGGGATTTTGTGTCCAAAAATACAAAAGGAAACATTTTCACTGTGATGATTGTGACATGTAGCTGCCAGAAAAGCTGTTAGCATTGTAGCTGTGTTCTGTGTTGAAACCTATTTTCTTTTGAAACATCACATCGGTGTAACCGTTTCAAACTGCGCTCCTCCACTGGCCCTCTTTCTAGTTTAATAGCACAAAGGCTGGTTACGTAAGAACATGTGTAGATCAGGTGGTTCTGTATGCCTTCGCTTGGCTCCCTCAGGTCCTGCTGATGTGCAGATCCGCTGACCGTTGGGTCGGATTTCATCCAGAGAAGTTTCGGTTTTTAATCTGCGTGTGATGACTCTTTCCTGAGGGACAGCTGTTGAGCCTCAGAGTCTTTGTTTGCATTAGCAGAGAGAGCGATGGGACGATTTGTGTCCATTTGTGAGTCGATGTCAAACAAGGAGGGAAGGGAAATCGGCTGTTCCAGTTTCGTGGCACAAAACTGGGGCGGTGTGTTCTTTGGAAGTTTCCCAGTGAAATTTCCTGGGGACCAAGACACTGAAAATATCCGTCTATATACACGCTATGTCCTACATAAAGGAGAGAGTGAAGCAGAGAGACGGAGCATACGGAGATCCGAGTGTGTTCAGGAGAGATAAAAAGATGAGCGTGGAGGAAGGTTGAATGTCGCTGTGCTGGTTGCATTTTTTATTTATTTTTTAATCTGTTGATGGCATCACACAGACTTCACACTGACTGAAGATCAGTGGAACCGGGTCAAGACTCTGGAAGGAAACCAGGAAAGTTATCGCTCACTTCTGTCTCACGAAAAGTAAAAGAAAAGGCATGAATGCTGCCTTATAACCCTGTTTTAGATGCTCATGAACTGACATTACTAAAGAAAAGTGCAGTTTAATGAGGCTAAGTTTGCATTCAAGATGTTTGTTTGCCACCCCAGGTTGACTGGAGAGGCACAGATTTGATATTAATATCTGTATCCGTCCCAATATAAAAAAGAATTCGTTGACAATGTTCTTGATTCGTGAGGGCAGATCTATTCAATCTAATTCTATGATTTGTGCTTTTAGTGATGTCATGATTTATTTATTTCACATTACATTTATAATTCCTATGTAATTTTTCTGAACCATTTGAAAGTTTGCTTGATGTTGGACTCTGTTGAAGTTTTAAACTTTACCCAATTGCTAATGTTTATCCATTGCCTTCCTAAGCTTTTCTCCCATTGAAGTGGATTACTCCACTAGAATTCCAAAAGGGCCAATCAGCAAACAAAAGAAGTTGTAACATTGATTTTATGACTTTTTTCCCCTTAAAGTTAAAAGTAGTAGTCTTAAATAATATTAGAAAGGATTTGTCTTCCTTAAATCTTCAGAGTTTATTCATTCAATTAAAATAATAAAACATTTGAAAACAAACTCTGATCCGGTTAAAGCAAACCAATTGTGTCAGGTGTGAATATGCTATTCCGTAAACAACTTTAATGTTTTTGGATAACTTCACTCTCCCAACTTTGTGGAAACAGTTTTAAAATGACTATTTCTTGTTCTGTCAGAACCATTGTGCAAAGCAAAGTCCACAAAAACCCGACTGCTCAAGATTTATGGAAAACCCATCCATCCATTTTCTGTTCACCCTTGTCCCTAATGGGGTGGGGAGTTGCTGGTGTCTATCTCCAGCTGCGCTCCGGGCCAGAGGCGGGGTCACCCTGGACAGGTCGCCAGTCTGTCGCAGGGCAACACAGAGACAAACAGGACAAACAACCATGCACACACACACTCACTTGATTACACATGTAATCCCATGTTCTTGAGCAACAATAGCGATGACGTTATTTATATCTTGTACCTTGTTGGACATCTGTACACCTT